>JAMOLF010000167.1:0-58184 GCA_025267735.1 Mactra quadrangularis
ATATAGATATAATTTTTGAGACGCCAACTTGTAAATTTGTTGGAGCACGTTCTATGCGATTGAACGACCTAGCCAACTACATAATAGCTAATACTAAAAAATTTATTATCGATATGGAACTAAAAGATTCCTTTGAAGAAGAATTTAAATATTTTGTTATAGCTACTGATTATGCTAATAATTATGTAAATAATTGGAAAAAAGCAACGGATATAATGAGTAAAAAAAGAAATCCACTATTATAAAGAGTAGAAAAATATAGTTTTTATTCTATAAATTTGATAGAATGCTATTGATGTATCATAAGTTTTGCTCTTATGGTAAAGCGGTTGTCAGATTTTAGATAGGTTATCCTAGTTTAAAACTCATAGCCGTTTTTTTTATATTAAAACAAGGAGGACTAAAATGGACGAAAAAAAATACAAAGATTTTGTAAATCTTAAGTTACCATTGTCGGAATATATGAAATATAGCAAACCGTCGGCATTCAGTTTAAAAAACATTTCAGGGCTTGAACGTCAAAAATGGTTAAATGATGTAAATGTAAAAACAGATTTAAGTAAATTAATTAAGGAGAACTAAAATGGATGAAAAAATAATTAAGTATAACGAAATTTTAAGCGAATTATCAGATATCTTTAAAAGTATTCTTGATGAATCTAAAACTTTAAAAGAAGACATGGTGGATAGACATAAGAATTTAGCAAAGCTTAACGCCAAGTTTGAAAAAAAGCTAGCGTATATTTTGTCTGTAGAGGACAAAAGTTTATCCAAATATGAAAAAAAAATCCAATATTTAATGCAATTTTCAATTGGAATAAACATGTATTACTTAGGTTTTAAGGAGCAGAAGGAGGTGGGGAACGAACTATTATCCGCATGTAATGCTAAATTTGAAGCGTTGTTAAGATTGCTCAAGGAGGACTAAAATGGATGAAGATAAACTACAAGAATTAGAAAAAGCTATCCAGCATGCAATTGCCTTAAGTCTCGAGAGGTATGAGTATGGAGAAACTTGGGGAAGTAATATCTATGAGTTTGATGGTTTATTTCTTAGCTTAGTAGAGTTAAGTAAAGAAAAATACTATTCTAAAGACATAAAAAAATATGATGAAAAGATAGAGCAACTATTTGAGTTGTGGAATAAAGCGAATAAATCATTCCCACGTTTTAAGAATACTATATACGAAACTGATGTAGCTATACGTAAAATTAAAAAGAAGTACGCTAATTTACTGGAATTAATTAAGGAGGACTAAAAATGGAACAAAATTTAATTATTAACGCAAGAAATGAATTGATAGATACTAATATTGTTGATTATCAGAAAAAATTACAAGAGTATTTAAAGACGATTCCTGAAACTGCTAGGACGGAAGCGGACGCCAAGGGAATTCGCGAGAACCTCAAAGTTTTAACGGAAATACAGCAAAAAATAAAAACTGCGCAAGACAAGTTGTTTAGCGGAGAGCTAGAAGAAACCAAGGATATGTTAGCCAATATGGTTAAAGATATCGATATAAAAAAATCTAGTTTAAATAAAGCGGTTAAAGAATTTAGAAAAAATTTGATAATGGATATTAAGTCCCAGTTTTCAACAAAAATTAATAAGATAGAAGGGTTAAATCTCTTAACGGTTGATGTGGAAAACGAAGTTGAGAACGCTTTAAAGGGAAAGAGAAGCGTTGATGCGATGGTTGTTGAACTAAAGAACTTATTATCTTCTTTGGAGCAAGAGGCGAAGGAAAAACTAAGTATCGTTACTTATTTTGAGAACGAATATCTAACGCATGAGAAATATATCATAAAATCGGATTTTGATAAGTTAGTGCGGGAGTTGGTGGTTGAAGGTAGAAGCGCTCAGCAAATAACAACTCAAATTAATTCGAAGATTGACGAGATAAAACTACACAGAAAAAATTTAGCTTTGCAACAGCAGATAAAAATACAAGAACAACAACAGCGCCAAGAGGAAGAACAACGCGAACAAGCGTTAAAAGAGCGGTTAGAAGCCCGTGAACAAAAACAGAAAAGCGCACAGCAAGCGTTTACCCGTGAAGCTTTTGAGAACAAAGCACCGCAACAACAGGTTGATAATGAAGATTATACTAAAAGAACGCAAGTTGGGGTTCAAGATGCGGATTTAATAGAATTAAGAAAAATATATAAATATCTTGCGGTTGATTTTAAATCAAGGCATCCTGATACCTTTATGTATTTAGATCCTATACTTACATATATTAAACAACTAGGTGCGCATATTAAGCAAAAAAGAGAGGAGTAGCTATGAATATATTAGGAATTGATCCTTCTTTATCTTGTACGGGTTATGCGGTTATCGATAATCAAGCAAAATTTGTTAAAAGCGGGACAATTCCAACATCCACCAAATTATCTAAAGAAAAAAGGTTACTAATAATTTTTAACCGTATTTTAGAAATTGCGCAGGATTATAAGATTGGTAAATGCGCAATTGAAGAGCCGTTTGTTTCTATTAATAAGAATACAGCTTTGAAGTTGGCGAGCGCCAATGCGGTTATATTAGTTGCTTTAGCATCCAAAGACATTGAGATTTTTAAGTATCCGCCTCGTTACATAAAAAAATTCGTAACTGGCGACGGAGCTGCCGATAAAAAAAAGGTAAGGACGTTTATTAACATGTTTTATCGTAAGGAAAACATAGTTGATTTTAACGAATCTGACGCTTTAGCAGCAGCGTTTTTGCTATTTAATACAAATAAGTAGGAGTTGAAGGTATGGAAATGAAAAAAGAATATTCCGAGTTTTTTAATTTATTAGAAGAATCTGACGCATATTCAATAATGTATCAAGATACGAATTTAATCAATAAAAGCGAATTAAAAGTGTTGAACGAATTTTTAGTTAGAAATTCTAAATTTAATTGCACTGAGGATAAAATCTGGGAGCGAGAGCATAAAGATATTTGTTTAAAGATGTTTAATTACATTGAACGAATTGTAATTCGTTTACTCTTTAATCCAAGTCCTAAGTTACAGAAGATAGTAAAATCGGCGTCTTATTTGCTATATGATATATTAATTACGTATGATCTTGAGCAATGTTGTATTTTCAAGCAGAAGATGATTTATGTTTTAAAGGTTAAGATTTTACATAAGTATCTTGGTGAGGAAATGGGTTATACAAAATGGTTAGAAAAAAATAAAGTTAATTTCTATATCCCAAATGGCAATAAAGCATTTAATTATGATTTTGACACGTACATTTTAAATTTTTTATATTTACGATGGACGAAAATCATATCTAAATCTTGTGGACATGACGATTTACAGCAAATGTTTGATGATATCCAGAGGTTACGGATAGATATAAAGAAGTTAAAATTATCTCTTAAGCGTGCGTATGTAGATCCGCATAATTCTATAGCTGTAAGTTATACGTATATTTTAAATTGTTTAGAGTTGTTTGTTATTTTTGAGCGCGATGGAATGGATAAGGATGTTTTTAAACGAAACTTTAGCGGAGATATTGCGCTTGCTTGTGAACATGCAAAATCAGATATTGAGTTAGTAAAAATTTATAAATGGATAGGTTTTTTTGTAATTTTACTAGTTGATGGAGAGGTATAAGATGGAAGATTTAGATAAAGAAATAAAAGAACTTCAGAAAAGTGGAGTTAGTTTATTAGTAAAGATTTTTATAGTTTTCTTAAGCTTTGTTTTATCTTTATTAGCTGCAGGCTATTATCTGTATCATTAGTCTAAGGAGCGAATAAATGGATGGTTTAGTTGGCTTTTGCATAGTGGTTGTTGCGCTCTGTATAACAATGATAATCTATATTATCTATTTAATATATTTAGGGTTTTTATTGTTTATTTTTGTTGGAGTACCATTTTTAATGCTGTGGTCAGTATTTTTAGTAATAAAATTTTTTAGTCTTTCTCTCTTAGCTATTTTTTCGTAAGAGATGGGTAGATTAAAATATAGAGTTAGAAAGGGGGATTAAAATGGAAGAAGAAGCTCATGACTCAAGAGTAATAGCTAATTATTTCATAGAAAAGAGCCTTGTAGAAAATAAGCCTTTGACTTCTATGCAAATTATTAAGCTAGTATATCTATCTATAGGGTGGTACTTAGCACTTTACGATAAACCTCTCTGTAAACATGATGTAGAAGCTTGGCCATATGGCCCCATAATAGTCGAATTATATCATGCTTTAAAACCTCATGGTAAATCAGGAGTTCAAAAAATAATACAGGGAACACAAAGAGAAGTTTTTACAAAAAAAGAACGCAAAGTACTAGATATAATTTATGAAACCTACTCTAAAGTTGATGAGTGGAAACTATCTTTATTAACTCATAAAAAAGATAGTCCTTGGGATAGAACAAACACAGGCGAAGTTATATCTAGAAACCACATACAAGAATATTATCAAAAAGAACTAGATACGTATACGGAATTAAAAAAAGGAGATTAGTAATGGATAAAAAAGAATTGGAGAAACATGCGGAGAACGGAAGTGCTTGGCATCAATGGGAGTTAGCTAATTGTTTTAGAAATAACGAAACTGACTATAAAACTATGTTTTATTGGTTACAAAAATCAGCAAATCAAGGTTTTGCGGAAGCCCAATGCGACTTAGGTGTCATGTATGTAAATGGTTTTGGGATGCGAAAAAATTATAAAAAAGCATTTTATTGGACTGAGAAGTCAGCCATGCAAGGTTGTCATCATGCAATGTACAGATTAGCTATTTTATACTATGAGGGTAAGGGTACACCTAAAGATTATCAGAAAGCGTTTTCTTTATTAAAAGAAGTTGCTAAAGGATCTAGTGCGGTAGCATCAGATGCTAAAGCTAATTTAGGGGTTATGTATTACGAAGGAAAGGGCACCCAGCGTGATTATAAAAAAGCGATTTATTATACTAAGCAAGCTAATACGTTTATTTCAAAAAGAAATTTGAAAATTATGGAAGGTAACGATTTTTATGAGGGATTTAATTTCTAAGAAGCTTCAGTTGTTCGGAATTTCCGAACAAGTGGAAAATCGAGCCCCCTCTTAACAATTAATTTTTTAAAGGATAGTGAAAAATGAGTGAAAATATAGAAACCCTAGAACTGCAAGCAAATCAAGGTGATGCACATGCTCAATTTAAGTTAGGTAATATGTATTATAAAGGTAATGAGATTGAACATGATTATGCTAAAGCTTTTTATTGGTTTGAGGAATCTGCAAAACAAGGACATGTAAAAGCTCAATTCAATCTAGCTTGTTTATGCCATTATGGTAATGGAGTAAAACATAATTATCCTAAAGCTATATATTTATATAAGAAGTTAGCAAATCAAGGACTTAAAGAAGCTCAATATCAGCTAGGTTTGTTGCATTTTAATGGTAATGGGATAGAACAGAATTACATAGAAGCTTTTGATTGGTACGAAAAATCTGCAAATCAAGGGTTAAAAGAAGCTCAATTCAATCTAGGTTTTATGTATTATGAAGGACTAGGCAAAGTACATGATTATACAAAAGCATTTTATTGGTTTGAAAAATCTGCAAAACAAGGCGATGCAGACGCTCAATTTTATCTGGGTGATATGTATTATAGTGGACTATGTACAGAGTTAAATTATAAAAAGGCAATATATTGGCTGGAAAAATCCGCAAACCAAGGAAATGCACAAGCACAATTTAAATTAGGGCTCATGCATCATAATGGAGTAGGTACAGAAAAAAATCATAAAAAAGAATTGTATTGGTTTGAAAAATCGGCAAAACAAGGCAATTTTGATGCGAAATGTATGCTTGATTTTATATTAAAAAATAAAAAGGAAAATAAATAAAATAAAGTTAAAAGTAAAGGAGAATAAAGATGGATATAATGAATGTAAAAGATTTAGCCAGTCAAGGAGATGCTAAAGCTCAATTTAATTTAGGTGTTATGCATTATAAGGGACAAGGCACAGAGCAAGATTATGATAAAGCGTTATATTGGTATGAGAAGTCAGCCAACCAAGATTTTGCAAAAGCTCAATTTAATTTAGCTGATATGTATTATAATGGATTAGGTACAGAAAAGAATGATAAAAAGGCTTTTTATTGGATGGGGAAGTCAGCCATGCAAGGCTTTGCTAAAGCTGAATGCGACCTCGGTGTTATGTATGCTAATGGATATGGTACAAGACGCACTTATGAAAAAGCTTTTTACTGGTTTGAAAAATCCGCTAATCAAGGCCTAAAAGAAGCTCAATTTAATTTAGCTATTTTGTATTGCAATGGAGTAGGGACTGAACAGGATTTTAAGAAAGCTTTCTATTGGTTAAATAAGTCAGCTTATCAAGGCGATATAGACGCACAATATAATTTAGGTGCAATGTATGGTAATGGAAAAGGTACAAAGCAAGACTTAAAAAAATCTTATATCTGGTCTTTAATTGCTCAAAGTAGCTCTCAAAAATTATCTGAAGAGAGTAAAAAAAATGTTGAGGAGAATATTAAAAATGACGAAATGCAATTAACTACTGGGCAAATAACCCAAGCTCAAGAAGAAGCTAATAAAATAATGTTAGAAATAACAAATAAAGGAGAGCAGATATGGAACTGATTGTAACGCTTTCTTTAGTGTTAATAGTAATTTATCTTCTTTTTGGCAAAGAAAAAGCACGCCTGCTATTAAATTTAATCTTATGGGTTTTGTTATTTGTAGTGTTACTAGTAGTGATGTTTTATTTGAAAACCTCAAGCTAAGCTATAAAATTATGTTAGCAATAGAAAATAAAGGAAGGTAGATATGAGTGAAGATCAAAAAAGATTAGAAGATTTAAGGAATAAAGATGAGGCAAAATCACTATATGAAAGTGGTTGTGAGTTTTTTTATTATTTTGAAGATGGTAAAAAAAGGGATTATGAAAAAGCATTTGAGTTGTTTGAGAAGGCGGCTAATCTAGGCTACGCCGATGCACAACATAAGTTAGGTGTTATGTATCGTGATGGACTAGGTATAGAACACGACAGAAAAGAAGCTTTTAAATGGTTTGAAAGAGCTGCAGAACAAGGAAATGAGTTAGCCCAATATAACGTTGGTTATATGTATTATTTGGGATGTGGTGTAGAAGAAAATCGTGAAAAAGCCTTTTTTTGGTATGAAAAAGTTGCAAAGCTAGGTAATCAATTTATTCAACATACTGTAGGTAAATGGTACGAACGGGGAGAAGGGACTAAGCAGGATTATACAAGAGCTTTGTTTTGGTATACGCAAGCGGCTAATCAAGGATACGCATCCGCTCAATATGAGTTAGGTTTTGCGTATGTATTGGGACAAGGGGTAAAAAAGGATTATACGACAGCTATTAAATGGTTTGAAAAGGCTGCTTTACAAGGACATGAATATGCACAACATATCTTAGGAGATATGTATTATGAAGGACAAGGCATAAAACAAGACTATGCAAAAGCCTTTGAGTGGTATAAAAAATCCGCAGAATTAGGGTATGACATGGCACAAGAGTCTATATATAAAATGTATGAACTAGGAGAAATCCCAGACATAAAATATAAAGGAGAGCAATAAATGATTAAAAATAAACTAAGAATAAAGAATATAATATTTTACAACAAACAGAGGAAAACAGGAGTAGGATTTAAGATAAGTTCTAAAAATACGGTTTTATATGATGATTTAGCGTCGTTTAAATCAGGTATTGTAGTTGATATTAATAAGGAATTAAGCTCTATAGTAAATACAACTCCTCGGGAAAATAAGCACTTTCTTGAGATTTTTAAGAACTTAAATGTTGATTTAGTTGAAATTCATTATGAAGAAATTCGAGAATATTGGTTAGGTTTTCTAAAAGAAACCTTGCAAGATAAGAAAATATATATTAATATAGCTTATTCAAGAGATTTTTTAGAAAAATTACAGACAAAGGATAAATAAGCAGATGAAAAAAATAGATAAGGAATCTTTAGAAGATTTAACGAGGAGAGCAAATAACGGTGATGTTCATTCACAGTTTGTATTAGCGGAGATTTATCATTTAGGTAATGAGATAGAGAAGGATTATAAAAAAGCGTACTACTGGGTGAGAAAAGCGGCTTTACAAGGTCACGAGGAAGCCCAACATAAATTAGGGGTATTCTATTTGCACGGATATGGAGTTGAGAAGAATTATGAGAAAGCTTATATCTGGTTTGAACAGGCGGCCATTAAAGATAACCTATCTTCTCAACTGGAATTAGCCCAGATATATTTTGAGGGTATAGGCGTTCCTAAAGATTTTCAAAAAGCGTTTGTTTGGGCGTTTATTGCGTATGATACGGATTTAATGGAAAAAATAGAGAGATTTTTAACTGTAGAACAGGTAGCAGAAGCTAAAAAAATCTCTAGATTAGTTAAAGATGGTGAGTATGATGTCGATTTAGAACGGGAGCATCTCACACACTGGGAGATTCGGGAGATTCGGGAGTTAACGGCAAAAGCCCAAGAAGGGGATGCAGACGCTCAACTTAAATTATTCGATATATATGAAGGTAGTTTTTATCATTCGCCATATCGAATTCAAAAGGCGTGGTACTGGTTAAAAAGAGCAGCTTATCAAGGGCACGTAGAAGCCCAATATGATTTAGGGGGGAGATATTACTTAGGACGTCATCCCAAACAAAGCTCTGAAAAAGCCTATATCTGGTGGGTGATTTGCTCAACCAATCCGTCGGAAAAAACTGCCCGTCTTCTAGAAGATATCGAAATTTTACGTTGGATAGATGAATATGAGAAAACGATAACACCACAACAAAAGCAAAGGGCTCAAAGAAAAATAGAACGGATAAGAGCAAGGATACGGAAGGAGGGATTATGAGAGATTTTAATGATTTAGAAATAGAGGCGTTTAGGGGATGTCCCCAATCGCAATATAACCTAGCGAGGAAATACGATAATAAGAATGAAAAAGTAAATATCGATATTGCTTTGTTTTGGTATACACAAGCGGCGAAACAGGGACATGACGAATCTCAAAGTCGCTTAGGTGAAATTTATTTTAATGATTACTACGGTAAAGGAGATCTAAAAAAAGCCATTTATTGGTTAAAAAAAGCCGCTGCGAAATTTAACTCTGACGCTTTTGCGTTGTTAGGTGAAGCATATGAGGACGGAATAGGCGTAGAGGAAAGTTACTCAAAATCCTACTACTGCTATAAACAAGCAGCAGATATGGGACATCCTGTAGCTGAAGAACGTGCTAGAAATAGATACCGTGACTTGTTATTTTGGAAAGAGGAAGATTACGACGATGACGATTGTGGAAAAAGAGAAAGAAAATATCGTCAGAAAATGGGACTTGAGTAAAACATTAGGAGATTAGATAATGATAGATGTAGATTCATATAATGTAGATGACGCATATCAATTAAAATATGATGAAGTGAAGTACTTAGAAACCTTAGCTAGTAATAACAACGTTAAAGCTATGAATATTTTGGGAGTGTATTATGAAAGGGAGGGTTATTGTGAAGAAGCCCTATATTGGTTAAAAAAATCGGTTGCCTTAGATAATGCAGAAGGTATGTTACTGTTAGCATATCTTTATAGATACTTAGATAAGACAAAATATTATAACAGAGAAGTAGTCAAAGAGTTGTGTGTAAGAGCTGCAAATAAAGGATATGATAAAGCTAAGGAATTTGTAAAATATTTGGAATCAGAGGGATCGCAGTTTAAAGACTGGTAGATTTAGGAGATTAGATAATGACTGAAATAACTCGAGATAGCACTTTTACCGAAGAACGTAAAGAATATAAAAACTTGAAGTATATTAAGAACTACTATATAGTATTTATTTGGGAAAGGGTACTTAACTTGCACATGTATAGGGTGCTATGGGGCTTTACAGTTCTATATAAGTACTCGCCTTTTTTTTATAAATATATAAGAGTTAATAAAATACTTTAAATGGTGAGCAAATAACGTAAAAGAGATTGCTTACGAAGACGATGTATATGAGTAAAAAAAGGGGATTTTATGGCATATTTAGATATTACTGAATTAACTCAAGATAGCGCTTTTACCGAAGAACTTTTAAATGATGAGCAAATAAAGCAACTGGAGAGGCAAGCGGATAATAACGATGTTCAATCTCTAAATGCTTTAGGGCGCTATTATATGTATAAGCGAGTTTTTGATAAAGCTCGAGAGATGTTTGAAAAAGGAACAAATTTAAATTGTGGAGAAAGTTTCTATAATCTTGCGATTTTTTACGAACAAGGATTAGGAGTACCTAGAGATTTAAGAAGGGCTTGCGTTCTTTTTCGGAAAGCCGAGAGATTAGGATATTTAACCGCCAGTGAAACTATTTACTTTTTAAAAGTAAACGGTAACTGGGATTATGGGGTATAAGGGAAAGGATATAGTATGGAAGACCTAAAAACTTTAATCAAAAAAGCGCAGAATAAAAACGCTGATGCTCGGTTAGCGTTAGGGATGAAGTATTACTGGGGGGATGAGCAAACCCCTCAAGAGTATAAAAAAGCTATATATTGGTTTAATAAAGCTACCGAACAAGATCATCCAGAAGCTACATTTATGGCAGCTTATTGCTACCAATATGGGTATGGAATAAACCAAAATTATAAAAGAGCTATCGAACTTTATAGGAGAGCAGCTCGATTAGAGTATCTTCCGTCGTTTGTAAATATTGGATTTTTCTATTTTAACGGTTATCACGTAAAGCAAGATTATCGCGTTGCGTGTAACTGGTTTCAACAGGGCGCAGATAGAGAATGCCCCATCTCTCTTTATAACTTAGGAAGGGCTTATTATGACGGAAAGGGGATAATACGAGAGGGAGTAGAAGCTGATAGAAATAAAGCTTTAGAATTCATGCGGAGATCTGCTAATCAAGGATATCTGGATGCTATAAATTTCTTAGCTAATCATTTTGGTAAAAGCGTTTTTGAGTTTTCGTTTGCTTATGACGTTGCGTTAAAATGGTTTAAAGAAGCGGCTAAACAAGGGGACGCTGAGGCGGAGACTAAAATAACGCATTTAAAAGAACTACGAAATTCTTTGTAAGCGAATGGAGGGATTATGGGGACTACTGAAGAAATTTCACTTATGGCGGTAAACGACGTGGCTCTTGCTCAAACGTATTTGGGGAAGTGCTACTATTACGGGTGGGGGGTGGGACAAGACTATGCGGAAGCAAGGTTGTGGTTTAAAAAAGCCGCAAATCAAAACATACCAAGCGCACAATGTTTTCTTGGGTCGTTGTATCTGTGTGGATACGGAGGGGAAGTAAATAAGGAAAAGGCTTATTACTGGTTTAAAAGGGGAGCTAGGCACCATCATCCCCAATCGCAATACATGGTAGCGCAATGCTGTTATCATGGGTGGGGAATTATTAAATTACCAAAAAGAGCTTTCCACTTCTACAAATTAGCAGCGAAACAGGGCTACGAAAAAGCACAAGCTAAGTTAGTCGAGATGTATAAAAAGGGAGAAGGAGTAAAAAAGAGCGAAAAAGCCGCAACATTTTGGCGTGAAGTTATTATTAACAATAGTAAAAAGGAATAAATTATTATGACTAAAACAGATTATACCGATGTAAACTTTCGTTTTTTTACGAGTAATCGTTTTTCGAGAGATGAGATTTTTACATTTTTAACAGAATTAGTAGCGGATATTTGGGATAAAAACGGAACAATTCGTTATGCTGGGGATTATCAGGAAAAAGTTGGCTTTATGGAATATCTAGTTAATGAAGCAACCGATCGTGGTCCTCGAGAAGATAAGTCATATTCTATAGTAAATGATATAGCTTGGATTTATCATCCTTTTGTAGAAGGAGACGATAAATACGGAAAATATTTTGATTATCCGTTTTTAGATAGAGACGAAAAAGCAATGGAATATTTTGATTATAAATTTACTAAAAATATAGCGAGATATATTCATGAGCTACCTGCGGATATTTATAAAAAAGTACAGACTTTAGATAAAAAAGAGGCTAGTAAATCACCAGAAGTTATTTTCTGGGCGTTACGAGCAATGCGGGAGATGTCTATTCAATTATCTCATATATGCATTAGCATTGGAGGACGTAGAGCTGTATCAGGGGGATCATCTGGAGTTTGGGATGAAATCTTCATTGCGTTAGAGCAAAACAAACCTCTGTATTTACTTGGTGGCTTTGGTGGCGGAACCGAGGATGCATGTGACTATTTTTGGGATAAAGAACACAGAGAACATTATATAATCCATGATCTTGCTAGTAATGCAGGTTTATCTTTAACTGATTATATGAGGTTAATGGAAACTAATGTAACCTTTGAATGTAGACGGTTACTTACAAAAGGTATTTCGAAAGTAATTAATAAAAATGAACACTACTGGGAATACCTTCGTCGTTCAAGAGAAGGAAGAGAGGAGTAATAAAAAACCCCCTCTTTGTAAGGGGAGGGGGTAAAAAAACAGATAAAGTACACTCAAATTGTATATCAGTATCGGAGCGAAATCATAAATCTATTAAATTCACGAGGGTAGGTGTGAACCTACAGGTTTAAATATAACATAGATCTAATAGCAATGCAATACTTTTTTTAAAAAAACAGCAGGAGGAATTATGGTAAGAGGTGAGAGTGTAGAGGCGATTATTCTCTATTCTTGGGATATATTTTGTGTAATGGAGAATATATTTAAGTTAATGTCCGTATTAATATTAACCATTGGAATATTTTATATAGTATATTATTTATTAATAATATATGATAAATTTAGAGAGAAGCTAAAAATTAAATAGGAGAGCTTATGGCAAAAAAAAAAAATTAATATTATAAATGTACACTTGTTTGAACACTTAAACAGAGATACATGTAATTTTTACTTACAAGAAGTGAGTAAATTCGATGAAAAGGGGTTGCTGGTCTACGGCGTACGCGTGTGTCTTTATGTTCAATTTTTTATAATGAGTAAGCGAAAAGATCATAATAATGTAGAGTTAATAGCGGAAGAAGAAGTCTTTCTAACCCAAGCCTCTAAAAACCATATAAATATGTTTAAAATAGATTTATTCAACGCGGTTAATAATTTATATATAAAATTACAATATAAATTAAGAAGTGCGGACTATTTAGATTTCTTAAGGATATGGGTAAAACAAGGGGATGAAAGAGTTGGAAGGCAATACAAACGCTGGCTTGCTCAAGATTTATTAAAATTGCGGGTAGCAACCCAGTTGTTTTTAGATATCTATGTGCAGAGTTGTGTTCTCTTATTAGAGAAATATGGCATCACTAGTATATATAATGATTATATAGGGAAGAGTGTAGAGACATATAGTAATAGTCTCGAAAGATTAATATACAACTTTAATAATAGAATACTTCCGTATCGGATACAGCGAACGAAATATAAGAAAATAAGACTCGAGATTATATTTAGACTAGCGTATGAGCAGTATATTTATGATATTATCGGAGTGTCACGGAATTTTGATTATGAATTGCATTCAGAAGCTATCTACATACTTATACATAATATGTATACGAGTTTATACAACAAAATCATGAAATTAGAAAAACCCGTATGGGAAGTATTTAAGAATTACGATAACCCATACAACGTACTTAAGAAAATAAAAAAAATAGAAAGCTACTCAGAATTTAAGGGTAATTTTAGTACTATTGTAAAATGTATTCGTGAGGTAGAGCATGACAGAGGAAAGAATAAATAAGGAGGACGTTACTATTAAAGAATATAATAGTAATAGGGAAATGATGGGAATTTATCGAAAGTATAATCGATTATTAAATCGGACGGCTTTGGATTTATTAGCTAAAATTCCTGTTCCTACTATACAAATTGCTGATTTGGCTAATGTAGATAGAAAAATTATCTGGCGTGCGCGAACCAAGCCACATATGTTTTTACAAAAAGATCATGCTAAAAAAATAATAATGGCTTATGTTGCTCTAAAGAATGAATTATGTGTTGAAATTGCGGAATTAAGTGCGCGAATGCATAATTTACCCCCTGAATACCACAAGCACGCTAGGGTTAGGGACGACATCCGAGATTTAGAGGCTGTTATTTTAGGAGATGATTATGATGATTAAAGACGCCCAACAACTCCTACACAATGGTTATACTCCTTTGGCGATAAGTGGTAAAAAAACTTATCAGAAAAAGTGGTCGACACTTTCGAAAGAGGAATTGTTTAGGAATATAAACGAATCTACGAAGGGCTTGGCTGTTCGTTTAGATTCAGATATGGTGGTTATCGATGTCGACGTTGTAAATCCTGAACTATCACAAGCTATTGAGCAGAAGTATGCTAAGATATTTAAATTTATACGGAGGTCTAGTGGGGATTCAAAATTCGCTGTATTTTGTTTAGGAAATACTTGGGAAAACGAGCAGAGTGCGGTAGTTATGAGTCCCGAGGGGAAGAATTGCGTAGAAATTTATAATGGTAAGACTGGACGATATTTTGGTGTTATGGGAGAAAAAGAGCCTAATAATTTCTACAGATGGAAGACAAACTACAATATATTTAATAAGTCTAAACAGGAGCTACCTTTATTAGATAATATCTCGCAAGAGAAGTTTTTAAAATCGGTTAATAATTTAATCACTAATTTTGCTAAAAAATATAATTACGATATAGTTAAGAAGAATTCTGTAAAGAAAACCGAGAACGAGTTCGGAAATACCTTTAATGAATCCAGTGAAGAAGTTTATGACTTGCCTCTTGATGCGGTCTTTACCTTATCTACTGGAAGTAATGTCACTATTCCAGAATTATATGGGATGTTAGAACGGGAGCCTTATGTTACGATGTCGGGATTAAACGTAGATCCTACATCTACTGGCTTACATAATAATAGATGTCAAGCAAGATTAGGGGTAAGCGGAGCTTTAGAGATTATGGATTATAAGAATAAAATTATCCATAAAGAGTCTTTAGCCGACATTACATCAGGAATTAAAAAGTATTTGAAAAATACTTTATCTACGAAAAAGGAAGCTGAAAAAGAGATTATCTTTTTTGATTCCGAATTTATGGATGAGTGCCTAACAAAAACTATAAAAATTCTTGAACAGTGCGATGAGTTCTATTTATACTCGGATAAATTAGCAAGTATCCATAATAATAAGATATTACTGTTAACGGAATTTCAACTAACGGTTGCGCTAACAACTGTTATAGTTTTTAAGAGGCACACAGAAAAAGGAAAGGTAGTTAGTTTAGCACCTCCGAGAGTAATTGTCAAAGCTATTTTGGATGGTGCAAGCACTCTCAATCTTCGAGAGTTGGAAGGTATATCCTCTAATTTCTATATCACGAAGAATTATAATTATATAACGGAAACAGGGTATCATCCTGCAACCAAAACTTATTTTTATATTCCCGATAAGCGCACGATACCTGATAAATTGGGAAAAGACGCTTTACGTGAATTAGTAAAAGAACTTTGGAAGCCATTTAGTACGTTTAATTTTGTTTCGAAAGACCATAAGGGAGTTGTTTTAATCGCCATTCTTCAAGTAATTTTACGTAATGAAATAGATATAGCGCCAGCTTTTTTTATAACCGCGTCTAGCTATGGTAGTGGAAAAACCTACTTAGCTAGATGTATAGCGGAATTTAATTCTGAAAACTCGATTATATGCCCTCCTATGTCGTTTGATGAAGAAGAGAATAAAAAAACGTTACATGGTTCGGAGAATAAAAAGGTTTATATCTATGATAACCAAGTAGGGTTATTGAAGTCAGAGACTCTAGCAATGTTTTTAACGGCGCCAAGCTTTAATAAGAGGTTGCTGGGAACTGCTCAAGTAACGCAGATTTCTACACAAAGAACCTTTATCTTTACAGGAAACAATCTAACTCCTGCTCAAGATTTACATCGTAGAATGTTAGAAATTCGCTTAGCTACAGTGTCTAAAGATACGTTGAATTCAAGTTTCGATCCGTTTACGTATATTCAACAGAATAAAAAAAGACTGATAGAAATTATCTTAACCTTAGTAAAACATAGCCAGAACGCTAAGTATCAAGCTACGCCTTATTTTAAAGAATGGTCTAGTTTTTTAGGTAGGGCGGTTTCGTTTATTAATAAGTTGGGAGTTGAAGACTTTGGAAATCCTGTGGAAACTATAACTACCGAGACGGAAATTGGCGATATCGAAGAGAAAACAAGGAACTTAGCCATCTTAAAATTATTGTACGATGAATTTTCTACCTTGGAATTTACGTCTGCGGAGTTATACGAAACATTAGTTAACGAAACATTTGGCGATAAACTTATACTAAAACAATATATTTCGGGATCTAAAGACTTAACTTCAAGAAAGGTTTACTTAACTCTAAATGAATTAAGAGATAATGTTTATGCCGACCTCCAGTTAATTCGAAAAAGAACGCGAGATACCCAAGTTTATATGATTAAAAAGTTACCTTCCCTAGAAGTACCTACTACTTTAGATGAACATCCCGATAAGATTTACACTATAGAAGATAAAGCTTAATATTATTTATCATAATATATAATTTTTTTCTTGACAACATGGAAAGCTTATAGTACTATTACCTAAGAATAAAAATAATTTCAAAATGGAGACCTACATGGAAAGACTAAAAACTGCAGAAGATATTATCAAAAATCATTTAGAAGTTGAAGAGGACAGAGGAGAACAGTGGATAAGTCTGCGTATCCTATTCTCAGTTCTTAATCGAAGACAATGGTATGGCGAATGGTTCACGTATCATATGAAAAATTTCAAAGAAGGAACGGATTTTTTTATAACTAGAGAGCCAAATAAAACTAATCCCAAGAAATTCAAAGAATCTATTTGGGTTTCGATGGATATGGGGATTTACATAATACTTAAAACTAAAAGTATATCTCTGCTCTCTAAACAAATAGAACAATATTTCCTACAATTAGAAAAAAAATATTCAAAATTAGTAAAAACAGTAGAGAATACATAACATAGAAATGGAGCACTTATGACAGAAAAACATACCCCGATTTCGGGGTCGGTCGCAAATATAGTAATAAATTGCCCTATGTACATAGGATATGCCGAATTCTTCAACACTTACTTCACCAAGCAAGTTAAAGAAAAAAATAGCGAGAGAGGAATATGCTTACATCAAATAATGCATAAAATCCTAACTCGGCCCCCAGGGCAAAAAGTAACAAAAGATTACATGTATAGCTCTAGTTATACCTTAGATAATCCTGAAGAAGAATTTAAAAATATATCTACCGCTTTGAATTGGACTAGAGAAGCAGTAAAATATATTAGAGAAATTTCGCAGGAAAAAGTAAACTTCCTAAGTGAAGCTTCTTTCGAGTATAAGGATTTACCAGGAAGCCGTGGAACTGCGGATTTAGTTCTCTATAACGAAAAAGTATTAGTAATTATCGATTATAAGTTCGGAACATACCCTGTTTCAACTAAAGATAATAAACAATTGCTTTTCTATCTAGCATCGGCATTGGACAGCGAACAATTCGCCAATAAAGATTTAAAATGCTTTATTGGAGTTATACAGCCTTCATCAGGAACCGTGTACTCTCCCCAAACAACCGCTAGTCCAACTAATATCTTTAGGATAGAAGAAGTAGACAAGGAGAAAATAGCACAATTCAAACAAGACTTAAGAAAGTCTTATGATGCCTACATGGAAAATATAAAAAATATCGACTACAACTTAGCAAATCCAGGGGATTGGTGTAAGTATGCGCTATGTACTGGCATTTGTCCAAAACAAAAAGAAAAAGTTCAAAATATAATAAGTAAAAAAACAGAACTAGTTACTGACGAAGAGTTGGTAACTTTACTAGAAGATGTTCGTGTTGTATCAAGTTGGCTAAATTCCGCCCAAAAATTAGTCGATACTTGTATTCTTAATAATAAGGATATACCTGGATATACTATAACTCCAGGGAGAAAGAAACCTCGTAAATATCTATACGAAGGCGAAGAATTGTTATACTATTTAAAAGGAATCCAACCTTCTTTGGATGAACAGTTAATAGTTACGAAAAGTATACTCAGTCCTGCTAAACTAGTTAAACTTCAAAGAGAGAAAAAGTTTGAGTGGGATTACCACAAGTTTGAGGAGCTGTTAGCTCCAGTAGAGTACACTAAATCATTATATGTTAAAAATAGAGGAGAATAATTATGAACAATCATCATTTAGTTGAAGTTTACGATACCCCAACTTTCCAAACACTTAGTAATCGTTTGGAAGACGTTAATAATTTCATAGAAGAATTTGCAACCACAGAGGCAAATGCGGATATGTTTTATTATCTCAATATAAACAACCGCGATACTCATCTTCCTATTAATGAACGAATCACTGTAGGAAAGCAAATCATTAATGAATATGGCGAAAGAATCTTCACATCTGATATCTATACTCCCAAGATGGAATTATATTTTATTGTAAATTCTGAAAAGCATAGATATCGTAAAAGAACCGTTACCCCTGGAGCCCCCAATGACGAATATATCCCTTTAGGGCAAAAAATCCCTAGAGAAAAAGCAACGGATGAAGCAGAATATTTTCAAATTCAATTTAAATGCCCTGCTATCGACCCGCAAATCATAGTAGAATTTAATACTTCTAGTAAGGGAGGAAAAAGCTTTATTGCTAATATTCTAAAAGAAGTTTATGGTAGAACTCAAAAATTAAAACATTACTATTCTATCCACAAAACTCCAATGGAAGGTTCAGAAAATATAGTTCCTGTTATTACCGTCCATCCTGCATGCTATCCGCATGCTGAAACTAATACACAAATATACTACATGACTTATAGAATAGTAAGATGGATAAGTTATGCGGAATTGCTGGAAATAAATTATCGCCAATCTGTTCCCCAACCTGCTCCCCAACCGCAAATAGAAAGTAAACCTATAGAAAAAGCTCCAACCCAAAACTACATCGAACCTGAAGAAGAAGAAGAGGAGGAAGCATGGGATGACGATATACCATTCTAGCCCTGAAGCTCATGACTCAAGGGAAATAGCTAACTATTTCATAGAAAGAAGCCTTCACGACGATACCCCTTTAACTCCTAAGCATGTTATTAATCTAGTATATTTATCTATAGGGTGGTATGCAGTAATTTACCAAACCCCTCTCTGTAAACATAAGGTTGTAGCAGGTTATCATGGACCTATAATACTCGAATTATATCAAGCTTTAAAATCTTATGGGAGATCAGGGGTTACAAAAATAATACCCAATTCTAAAAGAGAGTTTTTTGTACCTAAAGAACGCAAAGTTTTAAATAGCATATATAAAAAATACTCGCAAACAACTCCGTGGAAACTCACCTTATTACTTAAGGAGGAAAACGGTCCTTGGTATAGAACAATTCCAGGCGAAGTTATACCATTAAGTTATATGATAGAATTTTATGAGGGGAAATTGAATGAGCTGGATAATAAAAATAATATGGGAAATAATAAGAAAAATGAAACATAACGCCCACGATTCCCGCGAGATAGCTAATTATTTCATAGAAAAAAGCCGTAAAGACAATAAATTTTTAAAAGCTCCCCAACTTTATCTACTTGTTTATTTATCTATAGGATGGTATTTAGCATTTTACGATAAACCTCTCTGTAAACATGATCTTAGAGCTTGGGCGAGTTTTCCTATCATACCCAAATTAGCTTTCGCACTAAATGATAAATATGATTGGCGGTTTGATGTTACAGATTTAATTCCTTATATTCCTAGAGAATTCTTTTCGAAAGAGGAGAGACTTGTATTAGATAAAGTTTATAGCTCCTACAGGGATACTCCCACGTCGCAATTAATCAATATGGCCACAGACAACGATACCCCTTGGTATCAAACAAGACTAAACGAAGTTATATCCCCAACTCTTCTACAAGAACACTTTCGAAACCTATTAGATGAGACAAAGGAGATAATTGAATAGACATTCCAAGAAAAACAAGATAATATATATATATTTACTTTAAATTATATATAGTAAAAAAGGAATGATTATGAGTGTATTAAGTGGTATTAGTTCATTAAATATGAATTCCCCCAACATACAACAACAATTAGACCAAACCAATGTTTCGGTTAGGCATTTAAAGCCACTAGATGCGGCCGTAATGCAACACTTTCAAATTACGGAAGAGAACTTCCGAAAAAATGAAAATGCATATAGAACCGAATATCAAAAAACTATTAATTCAGGATTAGGATTTGCAGAACGGGGTGCTCAAACTAATCCTGATGCTTTTTTTGACTTCTCTACTTTCCCTATCTACGATAGAGTAAGCGCTAGTTTTAGTAGCTTTTCTAACGTATTTAGTAATACCTTAAAAGAAAATAAGGCGAATAATGATATAGGGGCAGGCGTTATTACGGGAGAAGATCCTAAAACATTACGGAATAGAGCAAAACAACTCGAAGCCCAAAATAAAGAACAACAATGGGTAGATGCTGCAGGCTATCCATTTATCTATTCTATAATTTCAGGCTTTACCTCAGCAATAAATAATGCTTATAATAACCCAAAAATAGTAGCAGAAAAAACCGCCGCAACCACTTTAACCTTCGCGGCAACAGGATCCGTTATACCAGGAGTTGGAAATTTGGCAGCTCTCGTAGCAGGGACGTTAGTAGGCTTTTCTTGGGGCGTTAGTAACGCTAGTAAAGTTAGTACCTTCGGGGCTTTATATAATGTTGTATCTAAATTAAAAACAAAAGACGGAAAGCTCATCTCCGACGAAAAAGCCCGTGAACTCGCTCTACGCTTAGGAAGCCAAGCTAGTGATCTAAATGATGCAATCTCAATAATTTCAGCAGGAGTTGCAACCAAAGGATTTATTCCCGCTGTTGCCACAGATGCTACCCTAGGATTCCTGCAAGGAGGAATTGAAGTTGAAGGCACAAGATACTACCTAGAAAAGGAAAATATAAGCCCTGATGAAGCAATATTAAAACGTAATCCATTCGCTGTAGGATTAGAACAAGCCGCTATGAATATAGGAAGTAACTTATTACCTACTATATTCATCGGAACGCCCGCGACTGCTTTGCAAATAAAAAAATTTACTCAACAAAGAACCCAAAATTCAAACAAACTAACCAACAATGCTGTTAGAGCGAATAATAATAAAAAATCTCTAAATGAAATAGGAATGCGGTTAAATTCACCTGATAACCCTATAACCCCTACTTCAATTGTTCGGTTAGATCTAGACGCTCCTAAACAAATTAGAGAAGTTGTTGATAAAATTAAAAGTGCAAAAGATACCGATAACTTAACATCTCTAGACAATCCTACAGAATACTTAGTGAATCTAGATAAAATAAATAATCTAACCAAAGAAGAATTAGATCTAATATTACCTTACGTTTCTAGAATACCAGAAGTTCCTACAGTTGCAGAAGTTAGAAAAGGAACTAATTATTACTTCAATGGTATCGATGATATCAATGAAAGAACATTCATTCCAACCGAAGAACATCTAAAATCTCTAGAGGAAGTAAACGAAGCTATTGGCTTACAAAAAACTAAAAGTATGCTAAGTCTTGGCGACACCCATGAAACAGTGTCCAACATTCTTCTTAACGCGTATAGTTCGCTTGCTAAAAAACTCGGGGTAAAACCCATGGAAGTTTATAACGAAGCTCCTGTCGTAGTTAATATAAAAAGTAAAAAAACCAACGCTACTCGAGGCGCACTTCTCGTGGATAATGAAGAACGAAACATACTCGTTCTAACTCCCCAAGCCCCTGTTAACGTTGTCATTCACGAAATCGGGCACTCAGTCTTAATGATGCAAAGTAAAATAGCCTCTAATTTAAGAAAAGCAGAAAACTTAACTGTACAACAAAACGCTTTTTTAAAAGATTATACCGCACTTGTAAAACAACTAGGCGTGAAAAATATAGATGATTGGTTCGATAATTACCTAAATAACAAACGCCCTGATATTACTAAGATTCACGAAAAAATGGCAAGCGCCACCGAAAAATTCTTTAGCGAAAATATCATCTCCTTTAAAAACGAAAAACTCCAAAATGAACTCGTAGATTTAACATCTATGATTAAGATAACTATGGATTCCGATAGCGCTCTAGCTACTAAATATAATCCGCAAATAGCAGAAGCTCTTGGAGTTTTACACTATCTAGAAGAAGCTGATAAATTCAGCGATAACTATAGCGTCCTAGATAATAATAAAAACTTAGAAAAACTCGTTAATAAAGATCTCCTCGATAACCATAACCTTCGTATAAAAGAAAAAGAAAAAAAACTAAAAGTAAAATTCATACAAAATCAATTAAAAATTCGGCGAAACCGAGTTCTAAAGGGAAAAACCCTAACAGGAAAAGCAAAAGAACACTATAATAAAATAATAAAAGAAAAAGAAAATGATATAGATTATATCCTATCTCACTACTTTAGTACAGGAGAACGCTCTAAAAGTGAAAACTACGCTGAAGCTCCTGCTTTCGCCAGTAAAGAACATAAGTTAAATGCCTCCTCAGTTAGCTCAGCAATTACTGAAGGAGTCGAATATAAATTACTACAAGAACGAAAAATGCTAACAACTACAGGTGACGGCATCGATTTAACCGATGCTATGAATTTCCGCGGAGAACAAAACCCTACGAAATTTATTCAAAACCTATTAGAACAACCCAAAGATTTAAAAGAATACGCTAAAAACTTAGCCCTTGAACAAGCATATCACTTTAATCAAAAAATAGGAGCACTAAATCATCAATTAATCTCGGATATAGCTTTACTCAAAGACCACGGAGATAGAGAATTTATCTCGCAAATCCTCCGAAATAAAACAGGATTAGACTCTAAAATATATAGCGTGCGCGCAAAACGAGAACTACAAAAAGAAACCCTAGATAATATATTAGATCCCCACAAACTATCCCAAAACCTAACCCTTAAATCTCAAAAAACAAAAGCCGAAATAGCAGGACTTCTAAAAGAAATCTCACCCACTAAAACGTTTGTTGATGGAATTATGGATAAAGTAACAGCAAACGTTATGGCTATGGAGAAAATAACCCAGCTAAGTGATGTGCAAAAAGAAGCTAAAAACATCCACGCCTATCTAAGCAAACTCGCCGATAGAAAAGCAAATAGCAAAAAATTTAGTACAGATAACGATACCCTCCTCTTTCTTGATAAAGTTAGAGATTACTTCAATGAAGGAATTATCTCCGAAGATATTAGCCAACTCGCTCAAAAAGTCTTTGAAAAAAACAATATCCTCATGAAATCCGATGAAATAAGTAATCTCCTAAGCTCTAATCGAAATAAACTAACTTTCACTAAAGCTAAACAAATATATAGTATAGTTAAACAATTACAATTTCAAAAAACAGGACGCAAAAATGAAGCAGGGTATAGCAATTTAGAAGCTGTTTATAAAGCAGCTGTAGAATTAGCTGGCAATGTTTCTGAATTCTCTAAAGATATCTCAACACCAACTGTAGTCAACCGCTCTCTAAATGCAATAAGTAAAGCTTTTGGAACCCTGCATTCCCTATTATCTCTCATAGCTGGAGGGAATCCAGAGCGACTCGCTCTATACAAATATATAGAACAACCTATCCTAAAAGCTAACAGCATAGTCCAATCGTTATCTAAAGAAATAAACCTTATGCTCAAAGAGCATGTGAAGAGATTCCTCAAACTCCATAAAAATCCAGAAACAGAAATGCTCTCTATTAATTATGAAGGTATCGGAGATATTAGCTATTCCGAAGCCATGCACTTTATGCAGAAATACGGAGACTACGACGCTCGAGAACGCCTGCAAACTCACTACCAACTCAACGACCTCGAAGATATCGATACCGTTGCGCAAATTATCGCTAGACACTTCGATAACGAAACTATGGATCTCCTAGATACATTTAGGATAATCCATAATGACTTCCTTAAATCACATCTGGATGAAGAATATTCCGCTCTCACAGGAGAACCAGTATACTCCGTAGCTGGAATAGATTACGAAGTAACTTTAAAAGACGGAACCGTTCGCTCCGTTAAAGGAGGATACGCTCCCATTAAAGTTAAAAATACAGGCAACCGCGATGCAATAATAATGCAGTTTGAAAGTCAGTTGCCCCCTAACCCTTATGTAAAAGATAGAGCAGAAGATCTAAGCGCCGATTATCGCTTAGAAACATCATTCATGAGTGTAAATACATATAGCTTTACTAGTAAAATTATCGATATCGCATACAGACGCGCTATCAACGACTTCAACTACCTCGTACGAAAAAACCCCGATAATCCCTTTTATGTAGCTCTTAAAGACACCTTCCAAGAAAAAGGCGCAGACCTCATCATGGATAAACTCACTACATTTATAAATAGAGATATAAACGCTAAACGTACAGTTAGTAGCTTCGTAGACACCATGCTATCATATTACAAACGAATAATCCTAGCATATAACCCAAGTGTGCCTTTAACTCAATTATCCGCTCTCCCAATGATAGTATCCGAAAGCACTCCTCTTAGTCTTATGACTACCCTAGGTAAACTCTTCACTAATCCTAGGAAACTCTTTTCCGAAACCCTAGCAGAATCTCGCTACCTCCGAGACAGAACACACTATACCGAATCAAACCTTATCATCAAACAACACATAGATATCCCCAACTTCAAACGCTCAGAAGTTAAAAACTTTTACGATAATTACTTAACCGTCGGCTTAAAACCCATCTCGTGGTTCCAAGGATTTGTAGATGTTCTGTTGTATAATACAATAAAAGAAAAATATTTATCGCAAGGTTTCGATTTAGCCGATGCTCGAATTTACGCAGAAGCTGGAGTATCCAGAACCCAAGGAGCTTCTGAACCAGGACTAAATGCCTACGTATCCGTCGAAGGTAGAGCAGGATACGCCCCACTCCAACTATTTAATATATTCGCTCTAGCTATGGGAAATCTACTCGTAGATATGGGAAGAAACGCTCAATATCTCTTTAAAACTACTCAGCGATCTGAAGGGACAACTAAAGCCTTCCTAAAAACCGCAGGAACCCTAAGCTTTCAATACTTCTTTCGTATCGCAGTACCCTATATTATCTACGATATTACTAGTAAATGGCTCCGTGGAGAAGATCCCGATACAAATATCTATAATACATTCATCACCTTCCTTAAATCCTTTACCGTCGGTATACCCATGGTAGACATTATTATGGGTACCACTAAACACGGTATGAACTATACCATGCACGGCGTCTTTAACGCTCTCCATAACTTACGAAAAGAAAATTACGACCACGGAGCTGACCAACTCCTTAAATCAATTTTCGGCACATCAGGACATATCATACACGACATAGTTAATTGGTTATTATACGATACTAAACCTAATGGCTTTAGCTGGCTATAACCCTACTGAAAAGTACGAGCAAATAAATACTTTAAGATGTTTCTCTGATATAAAACTCTCTGAGAAAGATTGCCCCCACCTCCAGTTAAAAAAGACGCTTTCTGGAAGAATTCTTGTGGATTCTTTGTATTCACTAACTCATTCGAATTCAAGAGATTTAGGAACTCTCTAGCATCATCAACAGGAAACTCATCCTTTATGAAATTAACCATTTTGTGTACTGCCTTTTGCAAATGATTTAAATTTCGTAAATCCCCAAGCTCAACAAGTAAAATCTTATTCTCTCTGTTTATATTTGAACCAGCAATAAATACACTATCCTCAGGTCCTAATTTATGATCGTCTATAGCAGAGTATGCGTTCCTATTCTCTCTGTTATTGTCCGTTGATATATAAGCAATTCCCCCCGCTTGAGTCTTATGCTTAACTACATGTTCTATATGCCTCATCACCCATCCTGTCGCTAGCTCAGGAGTAATCTCATCTCCCTGTCGCTGTCTTTCATTAACCCACTCCACCCAATCTCCATATATAGCGCTAACTATTGCCTTTGCACTATTAAAAGCCGTCACACCTTTTCCTTTTTGCCTTATCTCATCTTGAGTGCGAGAATATTTATCTATTTCCCAAAAGCCCTTTTCATCCTGAATTCTCTCAAAAGAATTAACATAACCTAAATTTCTAAATAATTCCCCTGTCGCTTGATAAAAATAATCAGTAATATTAGGAGGCTTTTTACTCTTACCTCCTTCTGACCTCGACAATAACTGAGCTACTTTTTCCGCATCAGCTTCATTTAATCTATGATCGTTTACTAAAGATGTTAATAACGCAGGATTAGCTTGAAGATCCCCTATTAACTTGCTAACCCAAGCATCAACCTTCGAACCACTCAAGCCCATCTGTATCTGATTAACTATATTAGACGAAGTTACTTCCCCTGCTCCAGTATCTAAACTATCTATTATAGCCCTGTTCCTCATGTTTAATTGAGAGTATAAATGTTTGAATTCAGCCGTATTCCTATACTCAATCGCTCCCCCTACAACATTTTGCTTATAAGATAGCCTCTCCATTATCTCTCTCTGATGAGTTTGAACCGCCGCAATCTTACTCGCAACAACCATCTGCGCACTTTCTAACCATTTCTTTCCATAAGCGCTGTTTATATTTACCCCATTTTTCTTCGCTAACTTCGCCCAATCCATCTCTTTTCCGCTTTTTACAGAATCATATATCTCTTTCTCATTAGTAGCTAAATTACCACTTCCATCTAAAACAACCGTATTCGTATCATAACTTGTAAACGCCTTGTTCCCAGCTATCCGACCCGCCGCCGCAGCCTTATCACTCAATACCCCTGTCTCAATTAAACTCTTTAATTTTCCATACTGCTGTACATTTAAATATCTCTTGTTCTTCTCTAATATCTGCTCACCTAAAGCATAATTCCCCTCATAATCAGGACTAGTTAATAATGAAACTAAAGCAGGATATATCTTAGATTCATATAAAAACTGCTTTGTATGCCCCGTAAGTTGCGCTAACCCATCTATATCTGAAGCTATAACAGCCCCTAAATCCACCTTAGATGCATCAAGCTGATTGCTCTTCGCCATATCTACACTCTGCTTCAAAACAGATGTTGTATGATTATCCAAATTCTCTATATGAAAATGAAGTACCTTAGATGTAGCTTCCGCGGTTAGATCGTTTATAAATTTAGGATAAACCGTATTCTTTACAGCATCATTAAACAAAGATTTAGCAAAATCATCTAAATGACTACTACTCTCCATAACTAATTTATTAAACTGAGCTTGATTATCAACTATGTAATTATCATAACCTACTTTATCGATATTCTCACCCGTGTAATTGGGTAAGTTAGCACTCTTTAAATCCTGTAATTTAGTCGGATTTAAATCCCCCATGTTGGTTGCACCTTCTGGCGGATGATTTCTCCATCTGTACAACTTCTCCATTAAATCACTGGCCGCCGCCGCCGCCCTACTTTTAGCTATCGCATTGGTTATTCCAGCCACTACAGAATCTGTCTTCGTAACAAAACTTTGAAAAGCCTCAATGTCCTTAGCTATCTGCTGAGTTCTAACTGGTGGAGGTAACGGCTGATTAGAAGCCAATAAAGGCTTGGTTGTCGCCGTCACTGGATTTACAACAGACTTATATGGCTCTACCATAACCACTCCCCCTTATTACTTAAATTTCGCTGCAAGCTCTTCTGAATGACTGCCTACTATAGTCGCCATACTTCCCAACCCTTGCAATAATGCGCCTGCTCTCGCCGCACTAACAGATATCCCCGCAGCTTGAGCCCTCTGCTGAACTCCCGCTTGCCGTTGCGAAAATGCTTGTTGATACACATTCTCCGCATTTAAATACGCCGCCGTTATCGCCCGATTAACATCAAGCGTTCCTCCTAACCGCGTACCCTCAAGTGTCGCTCGAGCAGAACCAATTTGCATATCAATCCCCGAACCCGCAAACTGCGCCTCTTGAGTTGATAAAAATCTACTCACATGCTCTCGAACAGTGGATACTGTATCTAAATTAGCATATAATACTTCACTATAGTATTTTTCAATCTTATCCGCATTTATATCCGATACCCTTGCAGCATCTAGAAAAGAATCCCTCTGCTGTTCCGCTTGACGCTCCGCCGCTCCCATACCAAGCATAGTAGTCGCTGCAGTTACACCTAAAGCCGCCAACATTCCAAACATAACTAACCCCCCTCGTTGTAATCAAATAATATACTGTTGAGTCTAAAACCATAAGCCCCACGAATTTCAAAATAAATTTCCCTCTCATATTGCCACGTACCACTTATGGGAACTTCAATTAAACCCTCAACTTTATTAGGCTCGCCCTTACCTATTACAACATACTCTGGCGTCAAATCCTCCCTAGTATAACTTCCATCCCTCGTTTTAGTGTACACAAATAACCCCCTAGTGTCTATAACTTCACTATGAACCTTATTTATATTAACATTATGAGATTTTCTCGGATTAGTAGCCTGATTAGTCTGCTCATATGCAGGTAAAACAACGCCCACTCTACACTCATAATCTATTCCCGCATACATAGCTAAAGATGGCTCTAACTTCCGTTTCGGCTTATAAGAATATATATTCGTAGTACTATCATAAGTGCTTATGATATCCGTACTATAATACGTCCCATGTGAATAAATCTTTGGATCCGAAATCTCACTGTAAGTCTCGCATACATCCAACCCTTCAACATGACCATCTAAATATATGTTACTATCACTATCATTATACTTAATTACATGTACGTCGTCTCTCCCATCAGGATACTCAACATACATATATAAGTAACTATTTCCCGTAATTTCTACAACTACAATATCTTTTACTGTATAACCCGTAAACGTATAAAATGTCCAAGCAGTTACCCGCTCTTCAGGAATATACGATAAAACACCTATCTTATTCGTACTCAATAACGCAAATACTTTCGGATAAGGAATCTGACTCTTGGTTAATCTAATTACATAACTCTCGGCAAATTCTTTTGTAATTCTTAAAGTAAAATCAAGTAAGCTAAAACCACGGGAATCTGTACGCAAACCATATAATCGACCACTGTTAGCCTCGTTATACACTATCGTCTGATGAAGAACTACAGGCTCAACAGAACTACTCCCCGTTTCCAATATAGGACGCACCCCTAAATTAGTAGGAGTAACAGGAGCGTTGTTCGGAGTAAATAAAACATAAACTCCACTATCCGTAAATATAAACAACTTCTCTAATACCGCTAAGTTGTTTATAGCATTAAACGACCTAGAAGCTACTCTAAAAAATATCGCATCACTGTCTTTCGGCGGAATACTGTAACTTAATCCATTCTCAGTACCCGATTGAGTCATAAAAACCGATTGCGGATTGTTTCGAGTGCCTCCGTAAACCTTACGTTGTTCATAGTAAATTACCGAAGCTGGAAAATCCGTAGTAGGACTAAATTCTATGTATTCTTGCGGTGGTTGCCTCCCCGCATTAGGCTTCACATCTTTATTATCAACAAACCCCTCTACTCTAGTGCTTCCAATATATTGAAAAATTCCATTGATTTCTCGATATACATTATATAACCCTATACCCCCTACATGAGTCCACGCCAATAGGTTAAAATTCCCATCCTTTGTGAGATCGTTTTTAGCTATAACACTAGATACTTTAGTTTCGATGTCAGCAAGTTTTTTATTTATATCCGTCATAATCGGATTAGGATTAGCTGCTCCATACAAACCATAATATGCATTGAAAGAGTTAAACCAATATATATCAAAGAAAGGTAAATCGTTTGGATTTATTTTTTGAATATCCTCTATTAATACAAACCCTTCACGGTATCTTTTTAATACCGTTACTAAATCTGTATACAGAGTAGCATAACCTCCCGCCGATAAAAAATTTACAGCTTTATCGAAAAAAGTTTTATAATCGTAAAAAAACCGCCTTAAGACTTGAATCTGAACAGAGTCTATGTTACCTGCCACACTCGAAGATGATGAAGAACCAAAATCAAATACACTTTGACTTAACTGATTATGGATTTCTAAATACTTTGAATATAGTTTAAAATATTCAAGTAACCCAAAATAATCAACTTTTCCAGACTCTAAGTATGTTATTAAATTATCAATAAAACTAAAAAATCTAGGTAAGTGTGGAACTACATCTACCAAATTAAGGTTATATATATTAGATAATTTACCTTTAACCCTATATATCTTGTATGAATACCTTATCATATCCTGAAAATCGTAGTCAGGCGGATCTAGCGCATCCGCTGGCGTTGTTAACGGTATACCAGACGCCGAGAACTCTGCCGATTTAACCGCTTCTATACCCGTCTCTCTATCAACCCCAGTTACGATATATTTCTGAATTTCTCCAGCATCTTTAGTAGCATTGGTTACTGTTACTTTAGTATCTGTTATCTGCAAATTATTAATGTTAACTTGAACTAATGTCGAATCCCAATTATTATCCCCAAACCGACGAATTAACATCGGAGGCTTGGTATCTACCGTTACGGTTACAATATCTCCACTTTGAATATACTGTAACCGCTGTAATTCTTCATCTGTATATATCTGTATCAAATTAAAAGTATACGGATCTTTCTTTACATACGTTTCATTGTGATCTAATACAATACACGTACCCTTATCCGTAATAACCAATAATAAGCTATCTTTTAAACTATATGTAAAACTAACTAATCTAGAATTCACAACATCAGCAGGTAAACTATAAACATACCTCGACCCAGGCCTGCGAACCACACTACCCGTAGGATCTAAATCCATATTAGTTAACTCTATAGCCCCAAATTTCGCAAAGGAATCCAACGGATTGCTAGCTAAATTCCTATCAACCACACCTCCTAAAAACGAATATTTAGAGCTATATCTTTTACCCATCGCCTAACTCTTTCTCAAAAATATCTAACATCTCTTTTTCTTCAGCAACATCTTTATGAAGCTTAATTTGACACTCTTTTAAAACTTCCGTTAATCTCTCATTATCTACTTTTAATGTCTCTATTGACTTTTCTAATTCACGAATATATTTTTCTAATTCGTCAACTTTTTTAATTAATCTGTCTTTGTCTTTTAAAGCGGATGTATCTTCGTTTATTACGAAATTCTCGTTGGTTGAAGAAGCTGTGTTGTTCATTCCCGATACTAAGTTAGGATTAATCGGAACCGCAGAACCACAGCCCCCTAAGAAAAATAATAAACCACTAAATATTATTAAATAATTCATACTTTCCTACCTTTCAATTACTCCACTTTAACTGGCTCGCTATCTAACTCCATAACTAAATCATCTGAAACTAGAGTAGGGATTTGTTTGTATGCTAGTAATTCTACCACTTCTAACATTATTTTCTCTCTCTCTTCTTGAGTGTAGTCTTTTAAGTCGGTATCTGAATGGGTATAAGCTTTTAATTTTTCAAACAGATCTTCTTGCTTTTTAGCCCATTCATAAGCAGTTTTTCCTAGATACTGCTCATCTTGACTTTCAAGATCTTTTATTCGCTCACTTACACTATTGTATAAATGAGTTGTGACTTTATCAATCCTAGGAACGGCTACTTTTAAAGTATCTATTAAATTAAGCAATTCTCTACTTAACTCTAAATTAACCTTATGAATTCTGTAGGTATTTGCTAGTATTCGACGATTTACTAATGAATCCATAGGATTTATGTGATCTATTATAGCATAAAATCTAGAAACCCAAGTTTTAGGTCTATATTCAAAAGTAGTAAAACATCTAACAGGAAATCTATGATATGTATCTCCCCGTTCCCTATCCATATAATCATCATTAGGAAACTTTATAAACTTCACACCCGAAAACTCGTAGCCTGTTAATTGCAAAAACATTAACTTATTTTTTGGTGCAGTAGCCACGCCTAAATCATATCCATATTGACTTTTTATTACAGACAAATCACCAACTAATGACTTTATCTGCTCTATTACACCTTTTGAAATGAAAAAATCGAATGGTCGGTTCTCAAAAATATGAGGATCTGTTTTTTCTCTTTCAGATAGTTCCCATAAACTAAAAACAGTGGGATATATGTTAAAATTTTTAACCATATCTTTAAACTCATCAGGAATTCTATAATTAATCCCTGGTACAACACTTAATACATAACCCTTCGCAACTTCATCAGGTTCTATAAAATCTATCATAATTGTAATCTCCTTAAAATAAAATTAAGTTAAAAGCAGCCATCTACTACGATTTCCACTCGGTGGGGGATCTTGGGTAACTAACCAATACCACATCGTCGAATTTCCACTACTTTGATGGAATAGTGCTAAAGATGTACCCCCATCAACAATAGTTCTATATTGTTGAGGTTGTTTATAATCTACAGCAAATACTGACTCTCCTGTAACACACTGCAATACCCTATCACCAGAATATCTATGTCCTTTATTAAAATGTAAACCGTAATCGAAATTAAATGAGAACACAGTTGTCGTACCAAAGGTTAAATCAGAACGAGGTACTCTTACTTCTAGAGATTCTCCCCCACCTATCATCCACCTTCTAAAAATGTGAGCAGATTTAGGATTAACAAATGAATTATGCTCTTGCACTTTAGCAAGTTCAAAATCTAGATCAGGGAACTTATTAATCTCTGATTCTAACAACTCTCCCATGGTAAATAATTGATTTGCGTTCCTAGGTAAGATCGTTTGAGTTAACTGGGTAATCCCACTTATAAAACACATAACAATGTACTCGGGTTTTACATATATATCCATATATCCATCGTACATGATAGGTGGCATATACGGTTTATTATTCGGCGTCTCCCAATTCGCCTCAAAAGTAAATTTACCTGGTGCTAATCTAAAAGTATTAAAATCAAATTGCTCTAACGAGCTCGTTCCTGGGATAACAGGAGCTTCAGACACCCATTCATTATTCCTATAAGTTAGTACCGACCCTGGTGATGTTTGATTAACGTTATCTGCAACATCACTTAGCTGGTTAATAGCTAATTTATCCAACGTTAATACATCGTTTTTCACAACTAACAACGTATCATCAGGAGTATTCTGGGGAATTGCTACTTTCGTAACATCTAAAAGAGATGTAGTTACTACCCCACCATCAACTTGTAATACACCATCCGTTGAACCAGCTCCCGATAAATCCGTTAGCTTAATTAATCTATTAGTCGCTCGCCCCTTATTATCAAACATTAATGCTTGATTATCAACATACGTAGATATCGAAACATCGTTAAGATCGTCAAGTACTGCAGGTACAGGACCAGTACTACCACCACCACCACCTAAAGCAAGAACATTCGAAAAATATACTAAATGTATGTATACTGTATCATACGGATTACTAGTTGCTTTAGGCGATATAAGCATATACAAACCTATTGAACCTATTGATGCTTGTCCCAGAGTATCATACACGCTAGGAAGACCTGTATCTAAAACTGTATCTCCCGCCCTGGACGCACGGCCTCTAGAAACCCAAAGTACGTCATAAATCCCTAACCCCCCAGGTGCATCTGCACCTTTATACTTTTGAGTCCACTCGTATATCTTATCAACTACAATAGTATTCTGCATAGCTCTAGGATCAGAAGAAGTACTCGATAAAATCCGACACCCTATAAACAAAACAATACGACCATCAACAGTTTTATAAGGAGAGGGATTAGCAGCACCTTCCCTAACATGTACCTTAAGAGTCACATGGGCATATGTCGACGTAAGAGCTGCTTGGATCGCAGACCTTTTAGTTTGAGCTAGTCGACTGTCGCCATATTCGGGATCATATAAAGCATCTTCATAACGCTTATACTCCCCAGTTCCCCCACCAGAGCTACCTCCGCCAGAACCACCACCTCCGAAAAATGGCTTATTCACCCACCTTCCAGTAGTAATATCGTATTTAATAATATCGTCATCCCTTGGATTTGTTACGTTTAGATTGCTTATATCCTCAAACTCTAAAAGTCTATTCTTCCATTGACTTTCACTTGCGTTATATATCAAAAATTGCCTACCAGCTAAACTATTAGAATCTATTGTAACATCAGCTAAATCATCTAAAAATAAAACCTTTACTACATATTCCTTATTCTGCGGATCCCACGCAACTATTTGCCCCTTTAAAGCCTTATCAACTCCAGAGATGTTGACAATCCCTAAATTCCCTGAAGTATTTAATTGAGCTACGTTTACCCATTTAGTTCCGTTAAAAGTTAAAGTATCCCCAGCTTTAAGCGAAGCTAACGCAGTATCCGTTAAATTTGCTAAAGTTGTGATGTTTGAACTCGGTTTGAATTCATTACTACTAGCATCCCAAATTAACGTATCCCCATCATTAACCCCAGCATTATCAATCCCCTTTATAGTATCAATCGATAATTGCTTATTCACAATCGATTGCGAACCTGAATCATATACAAAAGTATCACCATCAGTAAGCTGAGTTATAGCCGTATCCGTTAAATCTACAAAACTCGTAATAATCTGTGATAACGATAACGCCCCAGGTTCACTAGACGAACCAGTAGTTACTAAAGCTAACCCAGGTGCAACATTATTAAAATCAAATCCTAATAAATCACTCAACTCTAAAGATGTTTGAACAACCTGATTGCTTTTATTCACAACTAAAAATAACCCGTCTTTAGGTATCGGTATGTTGACATCGTCTAATAAAAAGAATTTATTCGGTGGCGTTCTTGCAGGTACAAAACCCCCCGCAGTATCACTCCACACAAGCATCTGCCCGTCTTTGATATTATTAATATCTAAAAAAGTTAAATCCGATGGCTTAATCTGTCTGTTCACCCAGTTACTACCATCAAAAAATACTAAATCCCCCTTCGTAACGTTGGTAAACACTATATTTTTTAATTCATCTATTGTAGGATCTTTAGATTGAATTATCCACTGACCCTTTATAATGTTAGGATCATTGGTTATTGCTTGAAATACATCGTCTAAAGTATCACCAGTTATCGTAGGTTTCGGAGTGAGCAAATTACTCATCCATCTAGCAGTGTCGCCATTACGATTATATATCTCAATGTTGAGATTTTGCGGATTGGTAGTATCAAAAAAAACTTTCGAATAAAACCAATCGCCATCGGGTAAATAAGCAGAAGTCCCTAATAAAAAAGCTTCTCCCGACTTTAAACCTACATCCTCTAATTTCTTAGTAGCTATATCTAAAGGAAGATAATTCTCAAAAGTAAAATCTCCAGTACTCGATTGATACGTAGGTACTAATCCCTTATTTACCGTATGTAAATTCGTACTGTCAACATCAATAAGATCCTTTAATTGCTGAGTGCCCGATACCGAAATCTCCAATACAGTGGCTAGATCATAAGGTACATATCCCGCTGTCTTCTTATCCCAAACCGTTGAATCCGTAACTACAGCATACCCAAGCGACAACCTAGTTATACTTAATTTTAAGGGTAATGTTATATTAGAAGCTGCCTGAATAACCTTCGTATAACGCACTTCTGGCGCGTCTGTACCTGTTAAAATATATTTTGGATCTTCTGGATAAATAGCATAAAATTGCTCCTCAAAGGGATCAAATACTATAAGAATAGGCGAAGTGCTATTTGTAGGATTTGCCACTAAAGCGCCGTTCTCAACCTTTTTACTAATCAACGACGTTGTTGTTGTCCCTGTTAAAATCAACTCGTTAGTAGTAGTTAAATAACCTTCTCGAAAAGTAACCAAAGGTTCTTGCGGAGCAAATACAAAAATATGCTTATTATTCCGAATAACATCTATAATAAATCTAGTGCCAATAGCCGAGTCTTGTAAACTTAATCCCGCACTATTATCTACAGAAGTAACGTTAATTACCCCCTTATCATTAAAGATTGCAACCCTGTTATCAGAATTTAACTTAGCGTCGTTCTCACCAATCAAATAAAAAACTTCCGAATTCGCACCCTCATTCCAAACAGTAACCTTAAATAAAGAAATTAAACTGTTGTTCGAAGAACTCGTAGCTATTAAGTTATCCGTTACCCGATACTGCCAAGTTAAATCCGCAAAGTTATATTGTAAAGCAATATAATAATCCCGCACGTCTTTATGCGTAGAAATATCAGATATAAAATCATTTAATTTTACATTAATTGTTCGAGGAAGTTTTATTAATTTCTGAAATTCATTATATAACGTAGGATGTACGGAAGTTAAGATGTTACTCAACTCTTCCGTAGTTAACGGCCTAGATTCCTTATAAGCAAAATTCCTTATGTGAAACTGTCCCTTAACAAAAATTACATCGTAACGAACAACTTTATTATCAACTTTACCTGTAAAAGTTGATCCCGAACCAGCATTGTTATTACTACCACTTACAGGCGCACTATCATCATATATAAACCCATATATATCACCAGCTATAGTCGCCGTAACCGTTAATTCTTTGTTGTTCTCCGTAATCTTTAAATTCCGTATAGTATCTAACGCAGGCGTATTGATTATTCCCGCAGTTCGGATACCTAATGTTAAACTTAAAAACGCTGTTAATTGCTTAACCTTTTCCTCAATATCAAAAGTACTGTCATTTAATAAAGTTATAGTATCTTGCGCTAATTTAATGCCATTATCAATTTGTACCTTTAGTTGGTTATATCTAGTAACATCCGTAGTTACATCAAGTTGAATTTGCTTTATATCTGACTCAATTACAGAAATCTGATTATACATATTCTGTACTCGAATGAAAAAACTCTCAATATCAACCGCTTTATTAACTACATCAGTGCGTAATGCTTGAATCTCATCCCGAATATTCGTTATTACGGATATAGCGTTAGCTACAGAAATCTCCGCAGTCTGAACATATACCTTGTCTTGGGCAACTTGAGACGCATCTTGGGCAACTTGAGCCGTGTCTTGGGCTATCTGCGTCATATACGCAGGAATATCCGCAGCCGCTTTTTCTATCGTAGCTATCGTATTCTGCGGATTTGTTTGCGAAAAAGGAGTCACAATTAAACAACGCCCAATACGTTCCCGCAATTCTTGCGCAAACATAGTTAGCTTATCTAATACTTGCTCTAAATCTCGAAAATCAATAAATCCAGTAGGAGGAATATTTAAGGTTTGACTAAAATCATGCTGAGTTGTAATATAAAGCTTAGCACCTTGCTCTAATGGCGTATTTAATACAATATAACCCCCAGGACTTGCAACTTGATCAGTATTCATAACAGTTGTATATAAACTCTTATCTAATATCGTACTGGAGCCATCAAGAAATTCCTTCCAAACAATAATGTCGCTAGCTTTGATTATAGGAAATGTAAAGCTGTAATTCTTTATATTTCCATTGCCTACAAAGACTCCCTCTCCCCTCTTAATATTATCTATAGTCATACTAACCCCCTCATTTTTTTGGAAGTGAAATCTTGTTCAGAAGATATATTAGCATACTGATTACTCGAATCCGCAGCTATAGCAATCCTTAACGCTAGCTGATATTCACGAATTAAACTCCCAGCTAACTGCGCTCCCTCCAACCCTTTTACGAAATAACCAGCTAAATTACTAGCTAACTTTAATATTAAAGCCTCAACAAAAAATGCTGGGTAAAGACTTATCTTTATTCCCGATAGCTGAACTTTAGCTATTAATCCCGTATACCCAGGATCAACGCTAATTACCCTAACATCCGAATCCCCCTGAATATCCGTTATTGCCCTATAAGTCATAACCTCATACGGAATTAATCTATCACCCGCAAAAACACCAATAATCTTAGAAACCTTATTAGGATAACTGTAAAAATCTTTGTAGGCGTTTAATTCAGGAATAGTTATCTTCACCAACTGATATAAATAGCGACTAAACGTCCAATTGTAATGAGAAAGAACTATCGTCTCACATAATTGGAAATTCTTTATCACTACTTCCTCATACGCTTGTCGCGCACTAGAAGAAGTTAAATCCATCGTTGTAATTTGCCGAGATTCTCCCACCCGAGAAAGAGCAGCGTTGCATATGTCTATTCCTTCAGCCATACATACTCCTCTCCCCTACGTTTCCGCAGAATCTGCAACCTCTAAATAGCTAGTAACTTCGTCTATATCAACATCCGTTAATTCCGCTTTTTCCCGCATCTTACTTCCCTTAGGTTTTCCCCTTTTAGAAGAAGGAGCTTCTTCCTCAGGAAGAGCAGGAGCTTCAACTGGTGCTTTCTCCTCCAAAGGAATGATCTTATCCTTATTCTCCACATAAAACTTTTGCATTTTTAAAATTTCTTCAGGAGTAAAGTCAACATCCTCTCTAATTCGCTCCCCTGTAATTAAAACTCCATTGCAATTTTCAGCTTCACTCATAGTCATAGCAGTTATAGTTTCACCCGTTTTATAGTACCTATCGTTGTGTACTACAGAATTACTAATAACCTTGCAAATTGCCATCTTATTATCACGTACCCGATCCATATTATACCATCCTTTCTATACTTTATCATACATAGGTAAGAAATTATAGTCGAATGGAGATCCTGAATCGAATGCTCCGCTTAACCACGCAGTCATCTCCCCTCCAGTCACTGTACCCGCCGCAATTGAATACTGTAATCTTAAATACTTCTTTAAACGATACGTCGGGAGCGCAATCCTTAAAGGTTTATTCAGTTTTGCAAAATCAGCCGCAGCTAATGCCTTAGTCTCATATGACGGCGTTAAATCTGCAAAAGTCTTACCATCATCCGAATCTTGCAACTTTAATTTAATCGTAGTATTCGCTTGCGCAGCAAAATCCTTTACCGAAAATTCAATCGAATGAATCCAACTCTTCTGCCCTAAAGTGTCGTTGTATACCGCTACAACATCTGAATCGGAAGCAGCCGTCATAGCATTCTTGTCATAAAACGCTAAACGATTACTAAAAATTCCACTATACATAATTCATCTCCTCTCATTAATTACTGAACAGCGCTTTCATTTAAGCTCATTGATTCAATGATGTTTATCTGAGCGCCTCTGAAAGATAATTTAGGTCTGCCATCGATCTCTCCATAACTAATCCTTAAATTCTCACTTTTTTCTTGTTGAAAGTCTAATATCTCAGAAATCAAAGGAGGCATATAAATTTGCGTTTTTCCAGGCATAAAATAATTTCTCATCTTATGATACGCAGATATTAATAACTGTATTAAATTTACCGAACCCGCAGCCGTAGGATCTTTAGATAATTTAGTGGTATCTATATTCGCAATTCTCACTACACTTCTTGTGTTGTTAATTCCTAAACCCATAAATTGTCTAAAACGCGTAATCGATACTTCATAATTACCACGATCTGTACGTTCTTCAGTCTTTGGATCTTCAATCTCTAACCCAGTCGGCATCCCTTGCGGAACAATTCCATAACATCCGTCGCTAACATCCCAATTTACTAATAAAATACTCGCATTATTAGTCGTCCCCGCAGCAGCACCACCGTCAATAACACTATCAAAAAAATTAGTAGTCTTTTTTAACGTGTTTAAAAGAGGGAAAAATCCTGTAAACTCTCGTAAATTGTACGCTCTATTACCATACAATAACGTCCTACCTAATTCTCTAGACATCTTTTTCACATGCGGCATAATCTGACTTTCATAGTAAATTTCGCCAAAGTTATTAAGCCTTAGGTCCTTTATCGATACCTCACTTAATGACTCCAACATCGCTACTGTAAAATCAAAAGAACTTGTCGCACCTTTCGATGGATGTGTACCCTCATTGGTGCCTACCCATTCGGCATCAGCAATATCCGTCTCTATTGTCGCATGATGACTAGAATTCGAATTCGCATACTGTACCGCACTTAAAGCGCCTCGCAATAGCGCATCATTCTCAATCATAGTCTCAATTAATTTATCTTTAATCAGGGCGGGTCTATAATAACCAGTCGCGTCTGTACTTTGTAATCTGCCCTCAGGTTGTATCGCCATAACCAAATCCTCTCTAAAACTTTTAATTCATTCTACTCTTTTCTCGTGCAAGGTAATCTCTCACCTTAGTATAATAAGAAGGAGTTGCAGACTCTTCCGCCATTCCCGTAACTCCAACTTTAGTAGTCACTGGACGCTGGATTTTTAAAGATTCTCCGTACCTACTTAAAAATTTTATAACTTCTGGATGATTATTTAATCCCGTTGCTTTTAAAGTATTATGGAGGCCTTCCGTTATGTATCCTTCACGATATAAGCGTTTTATGTTATTCTTCGTGTTTTGATATGCTTCTTTACTTCCCGCTATCTCTGGATCTTTCTTATGATGTAAATCATATATTGCATCTATTTCCTGTTGCCTAGCTTTAGAATAAACCATTAATTCTTCAGATATTTGCGTATAAAGTTCTTCAGCTTTCTCTTGAGATATACCATATTTGGCTATTATTTTTCCTAAATTTGTTGCGCGGTTTTTATCAGCTTCGCTATCCTTCTCGTTTACTTTTAAAGAATACTCAGGCGTAGACTCAGGCGCTTTAGCCTCTTGAGCAATAGTCGATAAATCTAAACTATCCGCTTTTTCCTCACCCTTTGCCTCTTCAACTCCAGGATTCTTAGCTTCTTCTTTAATACTATCTATATTAATAGTATCTTGTTCTGCACTTGGTTGTTGAACGTCGCTCATAACCATCTCCTCTCCCTCTTATATTATAACATATTATGTCAATAAACAATACTATTTTTAATTCAAATGCTTATTTAAATATCTAACTAATTTCTACATTTGAACGAGCAGTGGTATTGCTCTCTACCAAAAACTTAACATCATAGCCTAAAGTTGTTAATCTAAAGAATATTTTCTTAGGAATATATTGTATGCCTACTTTAAAATTATCATCTAAAGGCGAACTCTGAATATCTCCATAGTCAATAAGATATTTTATAAATACTCTCCCATCATCCGTTGCCATTAAAGCTTGTAAAACATCGTCAAAAGTTTTTTCTATTTTCATTATGACTTCTCCCTTATATTATGTTACTTTCCGCACCAGCTTGCGCCGCCGCTTTGGTAGCTTCTGCCGTAGTTTTTTGCGCTTGAGCTTGAGCTTGTTGCATCTGCATTAACATCATTTGCTGTTGTTGCCTCATTCGCGCATCCCTTATAGCATTCACCAGCTCCTCGCTTTTTATTATTTTCGTATCAATATTACCTAAATCCGCTAATATACGCACCATCTCATCAAAATCTAAGATATCTAATGCAGTCGGCGAAAAAGAAGCTATTTGCCCCACTAACTGCACAAATTTCAAAATATCCATCTGCTCATAAGATGCCTGAGAAACAGCTAACATCGAGATAAAATCAATGTGAAAATTCCCAGACGATATAGTCTCAATATTCGTTTGATCTACATCCTTCATCCACTCATTACGCGTAGCTACCGCATGCATAACTAAAGGACGAAGAAGCTCTCGATGAAGCCTGTCCAAAACTGATCCTAACATAACCGCAATTTCACTCTGACGTTGCATAACTTCCGTCGCAGTCATAGTATGCGTATCTTCACGAATAAAATGACGAAATAAATCCACATGAAATAACTTGTTTATACTGTTTACAATCTGCTCAATTTGTGGATATATTCTACTAGGATCTAACGGATTGGGAATTATCGGCGCTATCTTTGAATCTATCGCTCCTGTTATCGTGACCGCACCAGGAATTAAACTAATGCCATCCCTTCCTGCAGTAGATGAATCCGTTTGCAACGCTGGCGTTGCTTGGCTTTGAATTAACTTGTTTACTAAATCCGTTAGATATTGCAGTTGGTTAATGTCGCCATAAGCGTCCATTCCAACCCCAACGCCATATGATGAACCTGCAATCGACGCCCACCGAGGCGCTAAAATCGGATTTAATTCGTAAGTCCCTCTACCTAAAACTCTATCATTGTCTTTATCCGAATCTTGCGTAGAATAATTATAACTTGTTGCTGTCGGATGAATTCCACTAGAATAATTTCCCCTCGAGCCATAATCAACATAATATATCGTATCAAAATTTACATCGCTTCCCGCTTCTGTATTGGGAATTATCGCATGAATAATCTTATAGGTTTCCTCTAACCTGTTATTATCAATATCCGATTGAATAGGTCTGGGAATATGCTCAAAATCAGAGTTATCTCTGATGTTTCTTACCGTATCATCATAACATCTTATCATTAAGTCTACTTCATTTTTCGTGTTCTCAGAAATTACATAGCTTTTTATAGGCAAAACCTCTAATCTAAAGCCATAAACTTCATCAGGAACAAGTAAAGCACACGATGTACCATATAAAGCAACATTCTTATATATTAACTCTAAAGCACCATAAACGTTGGTGTTATTAAATAACTTGTGAATCTTCTTCGACAAATTAAAACCATACTCTTGTAATACCTCATCTCTCGTAGAACGTCCACTATCATCCACTAACTTTAATAAAAACCACGGTCTCGTAGGTGGAGTTGCACCACTAGCTAAGCCACTAGATAAGGATTTTAAAGCTTGTATGGGAATGGAACTATACATATCCTTATACTTAAAACGCGTATCCGAAGTCGCTTCACTACTATAACCCGACTCATTTAGCGATGAAAAAGGATTTACTAAAGAGGTTAATTTATCATAAGATCCGTCAAACGGATGACGCTTTTGCAATAACTTCTGATGTAATATATCTATTTCCTGCGGTTGTAACATCTCATCTCCTTTGTAAATTCATATTCAATTGATTCGCTACTGGAGTGGGTAGAGGATTAGCAGGAGCTACCGCCCCTCTGAAAAATTGCTCTTCAAGCAGTCTTTGATTGGTTGCTCTGTAATTCTCCCCCTGAATTCCTGTTAGGTCTGTTGATAACATACCTTGAGTATTAATCGGCCTGAATATTAAATCTTGAGTGGTTATGGTGTCAATTAAAGTATCCCTGCTTTTTTTACTTTGCTCTAATTTTTGATCATATTCATTCCATAAATTACCTATTGATCTGCTATAATCATTAGCATTACTTCTACCACCCCCAAATAAACCACTAAATAAACTTCCAAAAAGTGACATGTCTTCCTCCTACTCTATATTAATTGTGCTTTTAGCTCGAGCATAATTACTTCTATTAGCTCTAAAACTATAAAAACTCATACCATAAAAAGCTAAAGCTAACGCCGACACAAAATCAGGAGAGGTGCCCGTAACTTCCCTTACCCCCTCCGAACTTGTTACCGATATCCTACTACTGTCATCGCCCTTGCCATAAATTTCATAGGCTATTAACTCGCTAATTAAACGGGCGTTGTCAGGAAGTTTCAACGTCGGCGAATTCATCGGATCTAAAGACTCGGCTAACTCAATTATTAGCTGGCTTCTTAAATTCTTATACTTCGAAGACGTCCGCCCATAACGCCTCGTGGGTGAAGAACTTACATTTAAACCCGTTACCCTAAAGCCCCGTTCTATTAAATAGTCGTAGGTGGATACTCCCCAGCCTATCGCATCTATGTAAACCTCAATCTCCGCTATTTGCTGAATTAATACCCGCTTGATTAATTCTCCAGTATCCCCACCTGTAGGCGTTTTACGCCCCGATACCGCAAACTCAATTTCCACACACATATTGCTATCTATCGATATACCTACAGTAGTATCCTCACCACCGCAAGCAACGTCAACGCCTAAACTGCAAATAACCCTTCTTTCGCCTGAATTCGTTTTCTTGTATTCCTTATAGCGTTCGATGGCATCAACTATCCAACGCATCTTTAGTAATTGATTGGGCTTGTCGTCTACATCAAAACTAAAATCCCCTTCAAGTAATTTCTTACGCTCTTTAGATTCCATATTTTGAAGTGTAGCTAAATAAGCAGGAGATGCATTTAGATACTTGTTGTCTTTTAAATATGACCGAATGAAAGTTCGAGAGGTGGTTTTAACCTCCCTTCCATCATCTAAGTAATATACCTGCGGTTCTCTAGTTATCTTAACTTCACCCTCTATTTTAGCAAAGTAGAGCTTTTCTCCATCTTCGGCTTTAATCGGATTGTTTATACTTCGCGGTAATAACCACGGTGCGAAAAACCTAGTTACCCATTGCCCCGAATACGTCATCGGAGGATTAAATGAAAACATAATCTTCGGCTTTATATCTAACCTAACCGTTCTGTTCCACGCAAATAAATACATCACCTGCGTTTCCGTAAAAAAATTCGCTTCGTCAAAGTATAAAAAATCATTCTGATGCCCTTGGAAGTTGTTCTTATCCTTCTCATACTGCAAGCCACCAAAAACTATCGACCGATACGGATAAAAAGGTAGTTGCCAAATTCCTACATTGGAATTATAACCCTTTCGGTTACCTACTATCTGAGCTATTCTATCTATTAAAGCAGTAATCTGACTTTTCGTCTTTCTAAACAATATCGAATGATAATGCTTGGTTAAAGCCAAACCTATTGCTAAATCCGTATTGTGCGTCATGATGTAGTTCTTAGTTACTAGATATGTTTTAGTTTTTGAAGTTACAGAGATACATACAGTTGGCACAGTTTCAGTGGGCTCAATGCTTACTAAATAACGGTATCCTTGAGCTCTTGTCTTGCCATTAGTCTGCTCGAGATAACTTGGATATACTATAGGGATTGCATGGTTAGGACTCGCTCTCGTATCAACATATCTCGTGAGATATAAATCTTTCGTTTCTCTAATAGTAGGGGGCGTATATATGCCTTTATTCCACAATGCAGTTAGTTCATTAAAGGTATATGTTTTCCACCTGTGGACTTCATCAGCGATAATCTCCGTTCCATCATCAAATATTAACCTGTAACACGGAAGTTTGCTAATTATAGATTTAGCACTAACTCGCGTAACCTCGCCCTTACCATCATATATGTAGTCGCCAACTACTAATTCCCCCATCGTAGTAAAACCAGTAGGAGTCGGAACTATCGTATCTAACGCTAAGCCCTTGCCACCTCCTACCGCTCCCCCAAACCCTACAATCTCCGCATCACTCTCATAAGCCATTAGTTGAGGGCCATCCTGAGGCGTCCATAAAGCTCGCTTGTTCGCCTCTAATAACGTAGTTATCTTCTCTTTCGTGGAATCTGGAAGCTTCTCAAACTCTATATCACCAAACTTACTTGTATTAGTCATCATGTGACTCCTCTTGCTCTATTATGACTTTCGAGCTGGTAGTCCCCTCCTTTGCATCTTCTTCAATTAAATACGTAATCTTTTCCTTTAATTCGTTGTCAGTCAATCCTCTCTGACTTTGATTGATTTGAATGTTGACATTCGTGCTCTTCGTGTTCTCCGCATCTCCTCCAGTTAACCGCAAAAGTTTGTCAAATAATGCCTCTTTCGACATAATTCGTATCTTTCCCTTTACTCTGCCATCCTTTCCAATGCTAACTTCAGATAGCTGAGAAGAGATCTCTTTAGGGAAGTGCTTGAATTTCTTAAGGAATCCATTTTCATCAATAATGTCAGTCAAATCCGCATTAAGCCACTTATTAGTAATAGCGACTTGGGCCGCATGATGATGTTTCTGCCCAGCCATCATCTGCTTGAGAGTCTGATCAACCCTAGCCTTTATCCTAGGCTTCTTTAGGAGCCTTCTGCTGTAAGTCTCAGGCGTGTAGTTGGCTGGAACTATTATACCACTAACTAATAGCGCTGTAGGACCGTCCTGATGAAGAGCATACGCAGTACAAAATAAATCTTCTGCTCTATTCAATAACATAATTGTATCCTCCTTATTACTAATTATAATTTATTAGACAGCTTAATACAATGAATTAATCTGATATATATCTTAATTATAATTACTTTACGAATATTTCACTTAATTAGAGAAAAGTACCATGTTTCACGATTTTTGTACGATTTTATTGTGTGGTAGCTGGGTGTGGTAGCTGGATATCTCAGGTACCACACCTATTCCCCTTAGAATTCAGATAGTTAGTTAAAAGTGTGGTAGCTGGCACCCTTTTTCCCCCCCTACGCCCATGTCATAAAAAATACATGTGTTACCTGTTATATATATATTTCTTTCTTGTATATTAGGGGCTGAGAGAGACTCAGCTACCACAAACGCGTTTTTCTCTAATAATTTCAACTAGTTAGATGTGTGGTAGCTGGAATTTAAAAAAAACGCCAGCTACCACACTTTTTTATCTCATTGTTTTTAAAGGAAAAAAGTGTGGTAGCTGGGTGGTAGCTGGAATTTAAAAAAAACGCCAGCTACCACACTTATCCACATTTTTCGGCAAAAAAAAATAAAACTTGACAACTTTTAACAAGTTAGGTATAATATATATATTATATTATACCTAAACACTCAAAGGTTAAAAAAATCCTAAAAAACTACTAAAACTAAAAATTAACCAAATGTTAACGAAAAAATAAAACTTGACAACTCAAAATTAGTTAGGTATAATATATATTATATTATACCTAAAATAAACCAAAGCTCCAAAGTACACGAAAAACACGTGTATTTTTTTTACTATTCGCATTACTCGAAGACTTCACCAAACCTCCAATACATATCTCCAATAACTCGGAATTGCTAAGATAATCGCAGGGATCTATACCCTGCTTTTTTTTTGTATTCCGCTTTTTTTGTGAAATTTTTTTTCCGGTTTTGAAATTTTGTGAAATTTTATTTGGTAGCGGTGTAGGCCCCCATAAGAAAAATAGGCGAGAAGTTCTTGACCCCCCCTTATCATTAGAAAGAAAAGCAATTTTAGAAAAATTCGAATATTTTGAAGTATCCGAAGCCCGAAAATTCGGAAAAATTCGAAAAAATCCAGCCAATTTCGAGGGTTTCGATGGTGAAAAAAGTTGAGATTTCTTCGAAATCTCACGAAACCAACCCCCTATTATTTGTATGAATCTGTCTCGGAAACCGGTGAAAATAAAGAAATCTACAGGAAAGAAGCGCGATTATTGTAGCAAGAAAAACCTTGGAAAGAAGCGCGATTTGTTATAAGTATACGCGTGCGGGCGCGCATGTGACATATTCTGTCGAAGTAAAAAAATAGGGCGACATAAAGTGTCAAGTCGACATATTTTGTCAGACTGAAAAAATGCGAATCTTTTTAAAAGTTTCGACATAATTTGTCACAAACGAAAAAAAATCGGCGTGCGAATCCTTTTAACAGCTAGAAATAAAGAAAAATAAATTTTTTTCTTGACAAAATAAAAAAAGTGTGTTATAATAAAATATAAAAATAAAAAAGTGTGAAATTACAACACACACGAAAAAATAAAAAAAATAAAAAATAATTATTTTTTTCTTGACAAATTAAAAAAAGTATGTTATACTAAGATATAAAATAAAAACACAGATGAATTTTTACACTATAGGAGCAACACATGAAAAATTCAAAAATATTTCAATCAGTAATTAAAGATTTAAAAAATGTAAAAAGCGCGTTGGATGCTAACGCAACGATAAAACATCCAGTTATCGACAAGATCACACACAAAAAAACAAAAAAATAGGAAAGAAGCGCGATTGTAAGCCCGCAACTCACGGGCTTGCATTCAACCAACCCATTAAATTAAAGGAGTATAATCATGGCGATATCACACAGAAAAAATCAAAAACCAAAACCAAAGTTAAATAAAATAACTTTTAAGGAAAGAAGCGCGTTAAGATTGCTTGCATTGGAGCGAAACACTGAAGCAATTGAAAAATACAAAAATATATATATAAAAAATTATGATATTATAGAGTAACAAAAATACACGAGGTAAGACATGAACAATACTATTATAAAACTTGACTATTTTGATAGTAATAGAAATTTAGTTAACTCTTTAAAAAAAGAGTATCAAGCGATTGATTTTACAGACATAAAAAATAATGTTGTAGAATTCAAGGAAAGCATTAAACTCTTGGTATATAATCCTAACAATTTAGAATTTTACAAAGAGTTTAATATAAAACACATTGATGTTTTATTAACCCAACGAACAACCACCCAGCATAACCAAAATTTAGAATTTTTCTTTAAACTTTAGAGATTGGAGGAAAACGCATGGATAATATCGAAGTTGTATTCGATCCTCTAACTGTAATCGTATTAGTAATATTTATAGCAATATTATTATATAGAAGTTAAGTATATTTTAGTCAAACAGGAGCAACACATGAGTAAAAAAACAAGTTATGAACTAGCAATTGATGTAGGAAAAAAAAGTTTACAAGAAATAAATAAGTTAGCAACTCGAGGTAATCCAGCCGCTCAATTTATTTTAGCTAGACTATACAAGTTTGGAAAAGATGGTTTAGAACAAGATTTAAATAAGGCGTTTGAATGGTTTGAAAAATCAGCAAAACAAGGATATGTATTCGCAGTATTCGATTTAAGTCGCATGTATAACCAAGGAAAAGTTGATGGTGAAGGTGTTAGACGTGATAAAAGGAAAGCCTTCTATTGGATTTATATCTTAAGCAAAACGCATCAAGCAACTTCAGAAGGCGAGCAAAAAATAATCGATGAGAATTTTGATAGGATGGAAAAACAACTAACCGAAAAACAACGAATGAAAGTTCAAGAACAAGCCGAAAAATACATGAAAGAACTAGGATTAATTAAAATTATATAACTAAACAAGAGTACACGTATATCGTGTACTCACCCAGATAAAGCAAAAAAACAGAACGGAGCATAAAAATGAGTAAAAATATAGATATTGTAAAGAGTTTAATTTCAACAATGAGTAACATAAATGATAGCTTTGAATCGATAAAATCCGAGCTTGAGAATATAGATTATGAATATTCAGATATCGACGAGATTGAGTCGGCTGTTGATGATGAAGTCAGAAATCTAAATTATCTAGGATTTGACTTATTATATATAACTGAAAAACTTGAAGATTTAAAAAATGAGTTAGATACCTAAGGCAAATTAAAAATAAAAAAAACATCAGAGTACACGTATATCGTGCGTGTACTCACCCAGATAAAGCAAAAAACAGAATGGAGCATTATAATGGATAATAACGAAATAAATCGATTAACAAATTTAGCATTGACAAAATTGGAATCGTTAGAGATTGAGGCGAGTCGGAACAATATTCAAGCAATTAAGGATTGTATGAATATATATTATAACGGCTTTGGAGTTAAAAAAAGTATTCATAAAGCTTATAAATATCTATATCAAGCAGCAATTTTATGGGATATAGATACTATACTTAATGTAGCATATATGTACGATCATGGTATCTACTACCCTCAAAGCGACGATAAAGCTGTTGAATGGTATTGGACTGCTGCAATACTTGGTAGTCAAGAAGCAATTAACGAATTGAATAACATGGGTATTCCATATTAAATAAAAAAAACATCCGAGTACACGTATTAAAACGTGCGTGTACTCACCCAGATAGAGCAAACAGGAGCAAGTTATGCAAAAAAAACCCCCTATTATATCGATATGAGTATAATCCCAGATATCTAAATGATATCGAAGTTTATGATTTAAAAGAATATAACACCATTTTAAATGAAAAAAACGCGTTAGAAATTTTTGATAATGTTATAAACGATTATACTTTAGAGCGATTTGCAAGATTCTGTAATAATAATCGAATTCAGATGGATGCGTATTTTACTATCGATCCATTAAAAATGATATTTTTACAAGGTTTATTACCGAACGTTGAAAAAGGATACAAAGCCTTTAAAGCGTACGTAAACGGATATATTAATATTGTATATCCTCAAGATACATATTTCAAAATGTTAACCATTTATAGAGAAGTTTACGAATTACATGAAGATACGGGCGAAGTTTTTTCAGAGTTGGAGCGTGAAGTGTTAACGGCTTTAGGAATATTAGATATAGATAATCAATATTCTTATTTATTAAGTTAAACGAATAGGAGTTATAAAATGGATCAAGCTATTTTAAATTTGAAATTAAAAGCCCAAGAAGGCGACGCCGAAGCTCAATATAATTTAGGTAATATATATCGTGATGGACGCGGTATAAAACGTAATTATGTAAAAGCTTTTGAGTGGATTCGACGATCTGCTTTACAAGGCCATCTTCTTGCTCAAAATAAATTAGGAGATTTGTATTATTATGGTGAAGGTACAAAAACCAAGTATCACAAAGCTTTAAAGTGGTATGAAAAAGCTGCAAAACAAGGCAACCCAGATGCTCAAAGTAATTTAGGTATTTTGCATTATCATTGGTGTACAAATTATTATAATCGGTTAGGAGCAATAAATCATCATAATTTTGATAAAGCGTTATATTGGTTTAGCAAGGCGGCAAATCAAGGTAATAGGACGGCACAATATAAGTTAGGTATTATGTACGAACGAGGGCATGGAGTGGAAAAAGATTTAAATAAAGCGTTATATTGGTTTGGCAAGGCTAATAAGCAAGGTTGTAAAAGAGCTAAAGACAAGTTAGCAAATAAAAAAGATAATATAGAGTAAAACAAAAAGGAGACTTAATTATGGATAGTAATTTAACTGAAAAATTAAAAGATATATCTTTAAATAGCTTTGAACATGTGTCGAAGTTTCTAGAAGACAATAACTTAGCAAAAAATTATATTAGATGTTTATCATCTAAAAATCAAATTGATGTTTTAAAAGTTGAAAAATTTGAATTCAACGAAAAGGTGTTGCAGTTGAAATTGGATACTAACAAAAAATTGTTAGTTAGTGTTTTTGCTATTAATGATAATTCAGAAATAAAAAAGAAAAAAATGATTGCATATGAAGTAATTAAATCTATAAACGATTTAAAAAACTTGCTAGCAAATAATAAAAATAAAAAAGTTATTAATAAAGCTTTTTTTGATAATATGGATATAGATATAATTTTTGAGACGCCAACTTGTAAATTTGTTGGAGCACGTTCTATGCGATTGAACGACCTAGCCAACTACATAATAGCTAATACTAAAAAATTTATTATCGATATGGAACTAAAAGATTCCTTTGAAGAAGAATTTAAATATTTTGTTATAGCTACTGATTATGCTAATAATTATGTAAATAATTGGAAAAAAGCAACGGATATAATGAGTAAAAAAAGAAATCCACTATTATAAAGAGTAGAAAAATATAGTTTTTATTCTATAAATTTGATAGAATGCTATTGATGTATCATAAGTTTTGCTCTTATGGTAAAGCGGTTGTCAGATTTTAGATAGGTTATCCTAGTTTAAAACTCATAGCCGTTTTTTTTATATTAAAACAAGGAGGACTAAAATGGACGAAAAAAAATACAAAGATTTTGTAAATCTTAAGTTACCATTGTCGGAATATATGAAATATAGCAAACCGTCGGCATTCAGTTTAAAAAACATTTCAGGGCTTGAACGTCAAAAATGGTTAAATGATGTAAATGTAAAAACAGATTTAAGTAAATTAATTAAGGAGAACTAAAATGGATGAAAAAATAATTAAGTATAACGAAATTTTAAGCGAATTATCAGATATCTTTAAAAGTATTCTTGATGAATCTAAAACTTTAAAAGAAGACATGGTGGATAGACATAAGAATTTAGCAAAGCTTAACGCCAAGTTTGAAAAAAAGCTAGCGTATATTTTGTCTGTAGAGGACAAAAGTTTATCCAAATATGAAAAAAAAATCCAATATTTAATGCAATTTTCAATTGGAATAAACATGTATTACTTAGGTTTTAAGGAGCAGAAGGAGGTGGGGAACGAACTATTATCCGCATGTAATGCTAAATTTGAAGCGTTGTTAAGATTGCTCAAGGAGGACTAAAATGGATGAAGATAAACTACAAGAATTAGAAAAAGCTATCCAGCATGCAATTGCCTTAAGTCTCGAGAGGTATGAGTATGGAGAAACTTGGGGAAGTAATATCTATGAGTTTGATGGTTTATTTCTTAGCTTAGTAGAGTTAAGTAAAGAAAAATACTATTCTAAAGACATAAAAAAATATGATGAAAAGATAGAGCAACTATTTGAGTTGTGGAATAAAGCGAATAAATCATTCCCACGTTTTAAGAATACTATATACGAAACTGATGTAGCTATACGTAAAATTAAAAAGAAGTACGCTAATTTACTGGAATTAATTAAGGAGGACTAAAAATGGAACAAAATTTAATTATTAACGCAAGAAATGAATTGATAGATACTAATATTGTTGATTATCAGAAAAAATTACAAGAGTATTTAAAGACGATTCCTGAAACTGCTAGGACGGAAGCGGACGCCAAGGGAATTCGCGAGAACCTCAAAGTTTTAACGGAAATACAGCAAAAAATAAAAACTGCGCAAGACAAGTTGTTTAGCGGAGAGCTAGAAGAAACCAAGGATATGTTAGCCAATATGGTTAAAGATATCGATATAAAAAAATCTAGTTTAAATAAAGCGGTTAAAGAATTTAGAAAAAATTTGATAATGGATATTAAGTCCCAGTTTTCAACAAAAATTAATAAGATAGAAGGGTTAAATCTCTTAACGGTTGATGTGGAAAACGAAGTTGAGAACGCTTTAAAGGGAAAGAGAAGCGTTGATGCGATGGTTGTTGAACTAAAGAACTTATTATCTTCTTTGGAGCAAGAAGCGAAGGAAAAACTAAGTATCGTTACTTATTTTGAGAACGAATATCTAACGCATGAGAAATATATCATAAAATCGGATTTTGATAAGTTAGTGCGGGAGTTGGTGGTTGAAGGTAGAAGCGCTCAGCAAATAACAACTCAAATTAATTCGAAGATTGACGAGATAAAACTACACAGAAAAAATTTAGCTTTGCAACAGCAGATAAAAATACAAGAACAACAACAGCGCCAAGAGGAAGAACAACGCGAACAAGCGTTAAAAGAGCGGTTAGAAGCCCGTGAACAAAAACAGAAAAGCGCACAGCAAGCGTTTACCCGTGAAGCTTTTGAGAACAAAGCACCGCAACAACAGGTTGATAATGAAGATTATACTAAAAGAACGCAAGTTGGGGTTCAAGATGCGGATTTAATAGAATTAAGAAAAATATATAAATATCTTGCGGTTGATTTTAAATCAAGGCATCCTGATACCTTTATGTATTTAGATCCTATACTTACATATATTAAACAACTAGGTGCGCATATTAAGCAAAAAAGAGAGGAGTAGCTATGAATATATTAGGAATTGATCCTTCTTTATCTTGTACTGGTTATGCGGTTATCGATAATCAAGCAAAATTTGTTAAAAGCGGGACAATTCCAACATCCACCAAACTATCTAAAGAAAAAAGGTTACTAATAATTTTTAACCGTATTTTAGAAATTGCGCAGGATTATAAGATTGGTAAATGCGCAATTGAAGAGCCGTTTGTTTCTATTAATAAGAATACAGCTTTGAAGTTGGCGAGCGCCAATGCGGTTATATTAGTTGCTTTAGCCTCCAAAGACATTGAGATTTTTAAGTATCCGCCTCGGTACATAAAAAAAATTCGTAACTGGCGACGGAGCTGCCGATAAAAAAAAGGTAAGGACGTTTATTAACATGTTTTATCGTAAGGAAAACATAGTTGATTTTAACGAATCTGACGCTTTAGCAGCAGCGTTTTTGCTATTTAATACAAATAAGTAAGTAGGAGTTGAAGGTATGGAAATGAAAAAAGAATATTCCGAGTTTTTAAATTTATTAGAAGAATCTGACGCATATTCAATAATGTATCAAGATACGAATTTAATCAATAAAAGCGAATTAAAAGTGTTGAACGAATTTTTAGTTAGAAATTCTAAATTTAATTGCACTGAGGATAAAATCTGGGAGCGAGAGCATAAAGATATTTGTTTAAAGATGTTTAATTACATCGAACGGATTGTAATTCGTTTACTCTTTAATCCAAGTCCTAAGTTACAGAAGATAGTAAAATCGGCGTCTTATTTGCTATATGATATATTAATTACGTATGATCTTGAGCAATGTTGTATTTTCAAGCAGAAGATGATTTATGTTTTAAAGGTTAAGATTTTACATAAGTATCTAGGTGAGGAAATGGGTTATACAAAATGGTTAGAAAAAAACAAAGTTAATTTCTATATCCCAGATACTAGCAATAAAGCATTTAACTATGATTTTGATACGTACATTTTAAATTTTTTATATTTACGATGGACGAAAATCATATCTAAATCTTGTGGACATGACGATTTACAGCAAATGTTTGATGATATCCAGAGGTTACGGATAGAGATAAAGAAGTTAAAATTATCTCTTAAGCGTGCGTATGTAGATCCGCATAATTCTATAGCTGTAAGTTATACGTATATTTTAAATTGTTTAGAGTTGTTTGTTATTTTTGAGCGCGATGGAATGGATAAGGATGTTTTTAAACGAAACTTTAGCGGAGATATTGCGCTTGCTTGTGAACATGCAAAATCAGATGTTGAATTGGTAAAAATTTATAAATGGATAGGTTTTTTTGTAATTTTACTAGTTGATGGAGAGGTATAAGATGGAAGATTTAGATAAAGAAATAAAAGAACTGCAGAAAAGTGGAGTTAGTTTATTAATAAAGATTTTTATAGTTTTCTTAAGCTTTGTTTTATCTTTATTAGCTGCAGGTTATTATCTGTATCATTAGTCTAAGGAGCGAATAAATGGATGGTTTAGTTGGCTTTTGCATAGTGGTTGTTGCGCTCTGTATAACAATGATAATCTATATTATCTATTTAATATATTTAGGGTTTTTATTGTTTATTTTTGTTGGAGTACCATTTTTAATGCTGTGGTCAGTATTTTTAGTAATAAAATTTTTTAGTCTTTCTCTCTTAGCTATTTTTTCGTAAGAGATGGGTAGATTAAAATATAGAGTTAGAAAGGGGGATTAAAATGGAAGAAGAAGCTCATGACTCAAGAGTAATAGCTAATTATTTCATAGAAAAGAGCCTTGTAGAAAATAAGCCTTTGACTTCTATGCAAATTATTAAGCTAGTATATCTATCTATAGGGTGGTATTTAGCACTTTACGATAAACCTCTCTGTAAACATGATGTAGAAGCTTGGCCATATGGCCCCATAATAGTCGAATTATATCATGCTTTAAAACCTCATGGTAGATCAGGAGTTCCAAAAATAATACAGGGAACACAAAGAGAAGTTTTTACAAAAAAAGAACGCAAAGTACTAGATATAATTTATGAAACCTACTCTAAAGTTGATGAGTGGAAACTATCTTTATTAACTCATAAAAAAGATAGTCCTTGGGATAGAACAAACACAGGCGAAGTTATATCTAGAAACCACATACAAGAATATTATCAAAAAGAACTAGATACGTATACGGAATTAAAAAAGGAGATTAGTAATGGATAAAAAAGAATTGGAGAAACATGCGGAGAACGGAAGTGCTTGGCATCAATGGGAGTTAGCTAATTGTTTTAGAAATAACGAAACTGACTATAAAACTATGTTTTATTGGTTACAAAAATCAGCAAATCAAGGTTTTGCGGAAGCCCAATGCGACTTAGGTGTCATGTATGTAAATGGTTTTGGGATGCGAAAAAATTATAAAAAAGCATTTTATTGGACTGAGAAGTCAGCCATGCAAGGTTGTCATCATGCAATGTACAGATTAGCTATTTTATACTATGAGGGTAAGGGTACACCTAAAGATTATCAGAAAGCGTTTTCTTTATTAAAAGAAGTTGCTAAAGGATCTAGTGCGGTAGCATCAGATGCTAAAGCTAATTTAGGGGTTATGTATTACGAAGGAAAGGGCACCCAGCGTGATTATAAAAAAGCGATTTATTATACTAAGCAAGCTAATACGTTTATTTCAAAAAGAAATTTGAAAATTATGGAAGGTAACGATTTTTATGAGGGATTTAATTTCTAAGAAGCTTCAGTTGTTCGGAATTTCCGAACAAGTGGAAAATCGAGCCCCCTCTTAACAATTAATTTTTTAAAGGATAGTGAAAAATGAGTGAAAATATAGAAACCCTAGAACTGCAAGCAAATCAAGGTGATGCACATGCTCAATTTAAGTTAGGTAATATGTATTATAAAGGTAATGAGATTGAACATGATTATGCTAAAGCTTTTTATTGGTTTGAGGAATCTGCAAAACAAGGACATGTAAAAGCTCAATTCAATCTAGCTTGTTTATGCCATTATGGTAATGGAGTAAAACATAATTATCCTAAAGCTATATATTTATATAAGAAGTTAGCAAATCAAGGACTTAAAGAAGCTCAATATCAGCTAGGTTTGTTGCATTTTAATGGTAATGGGATAGAACAGAATTACATAGAAGCTTTTGATTGGTACGAAAAATCTGCAAATCAAGGGTTAAAAGAAGCTCAATTCAATCTAGGTTTTATGTATTATGAAGGACTAGGCAAAGTACATGATTATACAAAAGCATTTTATTGGTTTGAAAAATCTGCAAAACAAGGCGATGCAGACGCTCAATTTTATCTGGGTGATATGTATTATAGTGGACTATGTACAGAGTTAAATTATAAAAAGGCAATATATTGGCTGGAAAAATCCGCAAACCAAGGAAATGCACAAGCACAATTTAAATTAGGGCTCATGCATCATAATGGAGTAGGTACAGAAAAAAATCATAAAAAAGAATTGTATTGGTTTGAAAAATCGGCAAAACAAGGCAATTTTGATGCGAAATGTATGCTTGATTTTATATTAAAAAATAAAAAGGAAAATAAATAAAATAAAGTTAAAAGTAAAGGAGAATAAAGATGGATATAATGAATGTAAAAGATTTAGCCAGTCAAGGAGATGCTAAAGCTCAATTTAATTTAGGTGTTATGCATTATAAGGGACAAGGCACAGAGCAAGATTATGATAAAGCGTTATATTGGTATGAGAAGTCAGCCAACCAAGATTTTGCAAAAGCTCAATTTAATTTAGCTGATATGTATTATAATGGATTAGGTACAGAAAAGAATGATAAAAAGGCTTTTTATTGGATGGGGAAGTCAGCCATGCAAGGCTTTGCTAAAGCTGAATGCGACCTCGGTGTTATGTATGCTAATGGATATGGTACAAGACGCACTTATGAAAAAGCTTTTTACTGGTTTGAAAAATCCGCTAATCAAGGCCTAAAAGAAGCTCAATTTAATTTAGCTATTTTGTATTGCAATGGAGTAGGGACTGAACAGGATTTTAAGAAAGCTTTCTATTGGTTAAATAAGTCAGCTTATCAAGGCGATATAGACGCACAATATAATTTAGGTGCAATGTATGGTAATGGAAAAGGTACAAAGCAAGACTTAAAAAAATCTTATATCTGGTCTTTAATTGCTCAAAGTAGCTCTCAAAAATTATCTGAAGAGAGTAAAAAAAATGTTGAGGAGAATATTAAAAATGACGAAATGCAATTAACTACTGGGCAAATAACCCAAGCTCAAGAAGAAGCTAATAAAATAATGTTAGAAATAACAAATAAAGGAGAGCAGATATGGAACTGATTGTAACGCTTTCTTTAGTGTTAATAGTAATTTATCTTCTTTTTGGCAAAGAAAAAGCACGCCTGCTATTAAATTTAATCTTATGGGTTTTGTTATTTGTAGTGTTACTAGTAGTGATGTTTTATTTGAAAACCTCAAGCTAAGCTATAAAATTATGTTAGCAATAAAAAATAAAGGAGAGTAGATATGAGTGAAGATCAAAAAAGATTAGAAGATTTAAGGAATAAAGATGAGGCAAAATCACTATATGAAAGTGGTTGTGAGTTTTTTTATTATTTTGAAGATGGTAAAAAAAGGGATTATGAAAAAGCATTTGAGTTGTTTGAGAAGGCGGCTAATCTAGGCTACGCCGATGCACAACATAAGTTAGGTGTTATGTATCGTGATGGACTAGGTATAGAACACGACAGAAAAGAAGCTTTTAAATGGTTTGAAAGAGCTGCAGAACAAGGAAATGAATTAGCCCAATATAACGTTGGTTATATGTATTATTTGGGATGTGGTGTAGAAGAAAATCGTGAAAAAGCCTTTTTTTGGTATGAAAAAGTTGCAAAGCTAGGTAATCAATTTATTCAACATACTGTAGGTAAATGGTACGAACGGGGAGAAGGGACTAAGCAGGATTATACAAGAGCTTTGTTTTGGTATACGCAAGCGGCTAATCAAGGATACGCATCCGCTCAATATGAGTTAGGTTTTGCGTATGTATTGGGACAAGGGGTAAAAAAGGATTATAC
>JAMOLF010000168.1:0-37913 GCA_025267735.1 Mactra quadrangularis
GAATACGGACATAAAAAAGGCTTTTCACATGACTTCAAAAGAACAGCAAGAAGGAATGATTCTTTATGTTACATTCTAAATGATGCTTATGAACTTGCGTGGGATAGACTTTTTTAATACTGCTTCACCTTCAGATAAAGTTTTAGTTTGCACAAGAAGATGGTTTTTCTTTAAGTCTTGTAAATATGAATCTGTTTTAGATCAAGGATAATATGAAATTTATAATAATTACGCTTTTAACAGCTTTTTCTTTAACACTGATAATATTAGTTGATGAAGAAAAAGCACACGATAAAACTAAAAAAGAAGTTAAAACCCTTCAAAGGCAATTAACTTCTTTAGAATCAGCTTGTTTTTAAATTTATTTGTAATAGTAATCATGCGCTTCTTTTAGTTTTGGTTTAACTTGTTTTAACCAATCATCCATACCAAAACACATCATATTGTTGGGGGCATCAGTTAGGGGAATATATTTTATTTTCTTCTAACCATTCCCCAACAACTTTTCTTTTATCTTTGTAATTTAAACTTTTTTTAGCTGTTGCAGCTTCATAAAGTTCTTGATTAACAGCATACATTTTAACAGGATTTTTTATAGTAGGTGGGTTACAACTAAGCATCCCTAACAGCATCACGCCAATCATCACGATCTTGTGCATTTTCAATCCTTTTATAAAGTCTATTGCCTTTATACACTTCAAATTTTGTAACCAATTTTCCTGAAGGCAGGTTCAATTAAATGTTTCATCAGCTTGTTCGATTAATTCCCCAACAACAAAACCAATTAACCATGCTTTAAATCCACCAACAATAACAAGCTTCTTTAAAAGAAACTTAGTTGCACGTTTTTCTAACCATGGAAGTAAAGCCGCTTTTACACGGCTTAAAATTTCATTAAAGTTCAATTTCAATCTTATCAACTGCTTCACGTGCCATTGGTTCTACTGATGCAAATACCATAGAAACAATACCTTTAGTTGCAGGGTTGTCGATTTTACTTACAGCAAGTGCTGCAACATCAAGAATCGAATCACCTAGACCTTCTGCAAGCATTTCTAAAATTTGTTCAGCTTTTTCTTCAGAAAAAGTTGTTCTTCTTTAGGATGTCTAATACTTCTTTTTTTGTAATTTTTGCCATTATTTTTTCCTTGGTTTTATCTCACATCAGCGTGGACAAAAGTTTTATAAATTTTAATAAAAGTAAAGCCTGATGTTTTTAGTGCAAATTCAATATCTGAATCTGATAAATGATCAAGCGTTTTTTTAGATATATCTATTGCTTCACCGCTTAAATGTCTTGAACAAGATTTTCCACCAACAACATCATTATGTAAAGCACATCTAAACCCAGAATTCACCTGTAATTTAACGTTTACAAGGTTCCTGAACTTTTCATATGCCTTTACCATGTGCATTGATACAACAGTACCACGGCACGAATTTGTTAAGCATTTACACTGAAATTCAAGTGAGGTTAAACCCTTGCATAACCTCACTGCTTTATTTTTTGGCAGTATCTTAACCATTTTCAATTGCCGTTTTTTCTGCTTGGTATTGTGCAATTCTTTTCATTCTGAAAACGCCATAAGCATCTGAAGCAGAAATCTTTGAAGTTGCGTATGCTGTAACTGATGCTGAATCAGATAAACCTAAAGTTTCATCAATATAATTTTCAGGGCGTTTTAACATGGCTTCATATGTTGCTGCAAAAAGCTGATGCACTAACATCATTTCTAGTACCAAAAACATTTTCCATTTCATTGTAAACATCTTCAACCATATTGTTGTATGCAATAGATACTTGTTCTTCTTTATCTCTAATAAGATTTAAAAAACCATTTGTTAAAGTATCCAAGAATGTATCAACTTCTGCTTCATTGGAATTATCAGAAAAAACCAAATATATTTTTTCTTCATTGCCGTAATAATGTGTAAAGTTTTGGAATGCAGATTTTAGTTTTTCTTCCAATTGCAAAAAGTTATTAGGTGTTATGTTTTTTATTAGTTTTTTCATTATTTTCCCCTTTTGATAGTTTTAATTGTAGTTGAAACATTGTAGACAAGCATTGAACCTGATGATGATCTTCTTGCTTGTGTTGATGCTGTATTTATACCTAGTTCGGCATCAACTGTTTTACTGGGTACACCCAAAAGAAAATCTGTTGATGAACCATCATTTACAAATATTCTTCCAGAACATATTATTTCAACGCCTGATACAGGTTTATTAATTAATGTTCTAAAATACCCATCAGTTGCACCTGCTGCTGATAAACCTAGCTTTGAACCATCAGCATTGCCTGTTATCCCAACATCGACTTTTTCCCCATTTCCCCTAGATAAAAATGAAACTACAGAATTAGATACACCTGTGTAGCTTGATGAAGTTGTTGAAAAAGTTCCAGAATCACCAGATGATAAAGCAAATGAAGTGTTTTCATCCCATGTGAATTCAAAATCTGAAGATGCATCATTATTTACCATACCAATTAAACGCCATGATTCGTATGGATGATAATCACCTTTAAGATCGGCACGCCAATAAGGCTTTTTTATCTGAAATAATAGGTTGACCTTGATCAGATAGGTATAAGTAATAAACTGTATTTGCTGCTTCAATTAATCCTGTTTCAAGATCCGTTGTAATGTTCCAACTTAAAAAAGTTGTATCTATAGAAATTTGTGTCCCATATACACTTATTTTGGTTTTGTTTTCTTTAACTTTGACGATTTCCCCTGATTGTAATTCTATTTTAGCGTTGTTAGCTTCTTCAAAAGTTTTGTTAAAATCTGCTGAACGTGAAGCTATACAATTTGTGTCATCAGCAATAATTTGCCCAACTAATATCCTATCAATGATTTCAAAAGATGCCCCTGAATATCGCTTCCAAACTTGATTAGCGATATCAAACCAATATTGCCCTGTTTGTGGTGAACTTGGTGCTGTATAAGAAATTGAAGGTGTTAGATAAGAAACATCAACCGTTGTTCCATTATCTTCAACAAAAATCCAACCAAGGTTCATTAAAGTAATAGTATCATTATTTGATAAGTTATCACGCTTGATAGGATTTCCAGAATCATCAAAATAATAACCCCTGAACACATTTGTGATTGTTGTCGTCGAATCTTTAAGGTATCCCTGAAAAATTTCACCTGTTGGTGTTTGAAAAGCAACAATTTGCCCAACTTTATTTGTCACTTCTGATCCGACATTATCAAGTACAATTTCACTTTCATCTTCACCTGCATATAAATCATTTAGACATATCAGCATCATTTATATCAGCAGTATTATTTGCAGAAGGTGCAGCAACAACACCTGCAACATTTAAATCAGAATTAACTGTTGCAGCATTGTTATTGATTGCTAAAAACTAATTCAGTTGTTTCCACCTAAGATATCGAATTCAAGTGCTGAACCATTTGCCCTGATGAAATCACCAAAACTTGATAAAGGTCTAGTTTTACCTGATACAACTCTATTTGGTAAAGATACGATTTGGCTTGTATCAATTGCCTGCCCATCAAGAATAATTCCATTAGCATATAAGTTACCCCATGGGATTGCTAAAGTTCCTAATGATTGAAGCGGTGTTGGTACACCATTAGCATCACGCCCTACAAATTGCCCTAATAGTGAAAGTGTTAATTCATTGATGTGGGAAGCATCTATTATTTGCCCATTTACATAAGATGTTTCTAACGTGTTTAAACTCATAAATTCTCCTTTTTAATTATTGTTACTTATTTATACTAATCCGTAAATTACTGTTCCATATTTTTGCAGCACCGTACACACTCCTTCTATTTGGATCTAAACGATCAGGATCAAATTGATATACTGCGTTTTCAGCACCGTATATTGCACTTCCATAATAAGTACCAATCTTGCCAAAATAGCCGTCATCTATTTCAGTTCCGATTTGCCTTAATTTTATTGTTGTTAAAAACCTTTTTGGGGCTTCCTTTTTCCCTATTACTTTAAAAGCCACTGTTGGGCGGATCTTGAGGTTCCCAAAAATATAAGGGTAAACAGCAGCACCGTACCTTGATTGCCCATATATAGGTAATTTATCATCCCTGAAGGGCTTAATTCTATAAGGGAAATCAATTGATACTAAAATCAAAAAAACTGAAGATCTTTTGCTTCATCCGTTGTGGTTTATAACCTCAAGTTCTACTTTGGGGGATTTCCAGTAATCTAAAAGATTTTGTGCAATTATTTGTTGCGTATTCTGATTTGTTATGAAGTCAAAATTAAACGTTTTAGTATTATCACCATACAAATCAATGAACCCTGCGTTTGAAGCAGATTGAACACCAACATTAATTGTATTAAATGCACGCTGTAAACCATTATTGTAATTTTTAATATCAATAATATTTTCACGCCCAAATAAATCCCCATGCCCAAAAAAACTTTTTAACTGATCCGTTATTATATTGCCTTGATTTCACAATCATATTATCTGTATCTTTTTCAACTAAAAGAACAGAATTTGAAACAGCTAAAAGTTGATCAAGTGCCTTTTTAACAGTTTTATTATCAAACTTTGAACCATCATCAATTATGTAATCATTAAGAACATTTATATTTAATTCATCATAATTTAATACTGCTGTAATATCGGGAAGCTGAAGAAGATTCTTAATTGCATCAGATACTAAAGTTAAATTAGGTATAGAACCTGAAGGCACTTTAGTTCTATTTATAATTGAATCATTAGATAAAAGTTTGAACTTTATTTCATTCTTCTTAAAATTTATCTTAGTCGCACGGTCATCAAGAATACCCCTAAAAGAAGAATCAGGCGTGTTGCTTTTACCATTAAAGAAGTTAACAGTTATTTTTGCCTTATCACGTGCATATTTAAACATTGATCTTGAATCATTTATGCCCGAAAATTTACCGTCAAAGTTAAGGCACGTTAGATTTATATTATCAAAAATAAATACACCAATATCAAAATCACCGTTATCCACTTCACGGTTTATTGTGCTTATACCAGAATCTTTTACATAATCATCTAATTCAACATCTTTGGTAACATCTAATTCAGTTCCATATGTATCTTTAGCAACTAGTGGTGTAATTAAAACTTGATATTGATTTAGGTCTAATAAGTGCCATTTATACGTGTTCCTCAAAAGTCAGTGATTTATTAAACCCTAATAAATACACTCCTTTTTCCCATTCGTTTTTTATTCTTCCTGTTAACTGCATATTGTAAAACATCTTTTAAACGCCAATTCATCATTGAAACTTTAAAAAATGCATCCCCTGTTCTTCCACCACAAGGCCATACTAAAAAGGGTTCTTCTCTATTAAAAAGATTTTCAACAATATCTAAATCATTTTGGTATGGATGTGTTTTGAAAGTTAGTTTTATCCTAGTTGTTTCATATGTTTTTTGAACAACTAACCTTCTTGATAAAGCTTTTGCTTTAGTTTCATTTCTATTTGAATCAGGTCTAACACGTGGGAAGCCTTCCATTGTTCCAAGTTCTAAAGTTGAAATAAATTGTGTTAAAGTTTTTTGTTCATTTTCTATTTGCGTTTTAGTAACTTGTATTTGTATTGATGTTGTATTAACTTTATCAAATTGATAGTAAGCTGTTTCTTCAGAATAATCTGTTTCATTTATTGTTGCAGTTTCAATTCCATTAACCCCAACAACATTTGCAAAATCAACAAAGGATAAACCATCATAATATTTGATGTTAAATTCTTTAAAGTTCATATCAACCAAAAATAAACGATCAATATCAAAAAGCCCTTGATAAAGAAATTGTAATTGTTTCAGTTGTTAAATCATTTGAACCAACAGATTGCCATTCTGTATATCTTGATACATCAAGAATTGCTTTTATACCTTCATCATTTGATGTTGCTGAAGCGTTTGAACCGAATTTAAAAAGCGCATAGTTAATATCAAAAAATTTAACTCCACCTTTTATTTTATTTGAACTCATTATTGATCCCCTATTGTGCCAAGGGCTTGCCCCTCACGTTGTTCTAAGCTTATAAATTCACCTGCACGATCTTCTAACATTATTTCAATAACACCACCTGAACCGCCTGTTGATCCCTGCGCTTGATCTGATTGTGTATCAGGTAATCCTGCGGCTTGTATAAAATTTGGTGCAATTGCTTTAGGCACTATTAATTCATCAGGTTCAGTCATTACAGGAACCCTATCACGTGCCCCACCGCCTGCACTTGGTACAAATCCACCTGTTGCTGCTGCTGCAATAGTTGCCTGCTGCTCAACTCCAAATGCAATCAATGCCCCTGCTGCTGCTGCGCCTAATGCAGGCCCTACAATTGGAATACCTGCAAGGGAAGTATAAGCTTTAATTGCACCTTCACCTGTTGCAATTGCTGCGTTTTACTTGCTGCTGCTTTACCAATACTTTTTTAAAGTGGAATTTTTAGAATTAGTTAAGGCAACTAATTGCCCTGAAGCTGTTTTTGTTCCCACAACTTCCTGCTGCCTAAAAAAATGCATTTATGTTTGCTATTTCTGAACCAAATTTAAATTCATCCTGTTTAAATTTATTACGTTCAATAATTCTTCTGTTGGCTTCATCAAGTGCTGCCTTCTTTTTTATTTTCATTTTCAGTATCAAGTTTAGAAGCAAAGAAGTGCCTGATCTTCTTCATCAATCAAAGCCCTTTGTTCTAAATCTAATTCACGTAATTCTTCAGCAAGTGCAGCTTCTTCTTCCTTCCTTTGGGCAGCATTTTCTGCTTTAGCAGATTCAAATTCTTCTATTGATGCAAGTTCTTGTTCATGCTTTTAGATTTAAATTTTCAATTGCAAGGGCACGTTCTTCATCATTTTTTATTTTCTTTGCAGCATCAAATTCATTTTGTATTTCTGCTTTTTTCTGAAGTAAATCTTTTTCTTGTTCAGTTTCACCATCAGCACGTGCAGCTTGAATTGCTTTAGCTTCTTCATTTGCTTGTTTTAGTTTTTCAATTCTTTTAGCTGTTTCATTATCAATTATATTAGTTTTTTCTTCTTCAGAAGCCTTGAGGTTATCTTTTGAGTTGTCTTGAACCTCACCTGCTTTTTGTTGGGCTTCAGGTGCAAATGGAATTGCTTGTTCTTCTATACCGAACGCCCCTGCCCCTAAATCAACACCACCTGCATCTGCTTTAGGTCTAACAAGTAATTCACCTGTACCAAAATCTGAAGAAGCTTTTATTTTTGCTTGCCTTAATTCTTCAAGCTTTTTAACTTGATCATCAATATCTTTTAATGCAGATTTATCAACAACGCCTGTTCTTATATTTCCTTGTGCAAGCTTTTTTCTTTTTTTCTTCTAACTTATCTAGTTCCCTATTTATAGCAACTAATGTTTCAGGTTCTTGTTTATCACTTGCTGCATTTGTCAAAGCAATAATACCAACTGTTAACTGCTGCAATACCTGCAACGGCAATTCCGATAGGGCCTGTAACTGCAACCCAAAAAGCTGAAGCAGCAATTGTTGCAGGAAGAAAAGCAGCACCTAATGCTGTTATAATTGCAGATACTTTTAAAACACCTAAACCAAATGCTGCTGCTGAAGCAACGGCACCTGATATTATCGCTGCCCATTTTAAAAATGTTGCAACTGAAGCTAATGTTTCTTTATCTAGGTTTGATAAGTTTTTTAATAAACTGTTAACACCTGTTAATAATTCAATGACAGCAGGTGCAAGTTGTTCACCAATATTTGCCGCTAAATTTACAAAATTATTTTTGGTTTTAGTTGTTAATGAATCTAATGTTGCAAATGCTTTTTCTGCTTCTGCATTTAATGCGTTTGCATTTTTTTGTTTCATCAATTTGCTTGTGCTAAAGCATCAGCTAACAATAAATTATTTTTTTGCAAGTACAGGAAGAACTTTATTTACTTCATCACCTTTTAATCCAAACTGTTCAAGGGTTTGTGAAACTGATCCACCTTCTTTACTAACTTTTTGCTAAACCATCAATGAACGATTTAAACACTGCTGTTGAATCTTCTTCAAAAGTTTTCTTTAATGCATCCCCTGTCATTCCTGTTAATTCAATCAAGTTTTCAAGTGGTTGCCCCACCTTTTCTAATTACATCATCAATTGTTCTAAAAGATTTACCAACTGCTGAACCACCTAATTGTGCTTGTACACCTAATGATTTTAGTGCTGCTGCTAATCCTGCGGCTTCAGTTGAAGATACTCTCAAATACTGCTGTTGATCTTGCTACTTCATTTTGCAACTTTTACAATTTCTGATTCTGTTGCTGCAAAGTTATTCCCTAAACGAACAATGACTGAACCAAATGTATCAATGGTATCAATCCCTTCATTAGTAACATTTAAAATTCTTGTTAATGCTGTTGCTGCTTCTTCACCTGTTAAATCTGTTGCAACACCTAGTTTTGCAATCGTATCAGTAAACTTTAAAAGATTAGCTTCACCACTAACACCTAGTTGCCCTGCTGCTTGTGCAATACCAAGAAGTTCATTAGTTGAAATTGGAATTTCTTGTGATAGCTTTTGAAACTGCTTCCCAAACTTATCTAATTTTGCGCCCTCAATATTTGTTGTTTTACCAACACCAACTAAAGCTTTTTCATACTTAGAAAATTCGTTTGTAACACCTGCAATAATTCCTGCTGTTACAGCGAATGCAGCAGCACTTGCTTTTGCTGTTGCTGATAAAATCTTTTCTAAATCTTTGGTTGATTTTTTTACCTTATCTAGTTCATCTAAAAAATCTTTTGCTGAACCATTAATTTTATATTACAAGCGTATTATCTGCCATGATTAATTACCTTTATTTTTCTGTGCGTTCTTTATATTTTCTTTGTAGTTCTTTTAATGCTTCCATTGCCTGTTCTTCATTATCTGCTTCTTGTTCTTCAGATATATCTTCAAACTTTGTACGTGGTCTTAATTTCTTCCCTTGTAATGCTGCCTGCACTTCAAGTTCTTCATAAGTTTTATCACCTATTACTTTTAAAAGCATATGTAACTGACATAATGTTAGTTTATAAAAATCAGAAATTGAATGACCATATCTTTTTGCAACAGTATCAAAAATAAACAACATAACAAGCTTCACCACTTCCTTCATTTTGTGCTTTATTTATTTCTTGTAATTCTTTATAACGTTTTTTGGTTTTTAATTAGAGGCATTGATTTAGCTGTTGCTTCATTTAAACAAGCTGACATTTTTCTACTAACATCAACCAAAGATTCCTTTGAGGTTAAAATTAACTTTTCAAATTCTTTGAATGAATTGTTGAAGGCATTTTTTATCTATAACTAAATCCCAAAGAACATTAACAATTAAAGTTGGATCTTTTTTAATCTTTTCAAATGTGTTCTTTAAAGAATTATGTTTATGTTTGAAAATTACTTCTATTTGGAGAGTTATTAAAGATATGACTATTTCCTGATCGTCAACAATCAGTACAGGGTTAAGTGGATTAAATTCTTCAACTGCATAGCTCATAATAATTCCTTAACATTATTGTATAACTTTTTAGACAGTTTTAGCATTTTATAATTTGTCTGACAAATTGTTTGCACAAAATGTTATTACGTGTTAACCTGACAAAAAGGGGGCTTTATGAAAAAGCAAACCAGAATTATTTTAATACTCACAATAACCAACATATTAATAGTTGGTTGTGGGGCTATTAAAGAATCTAAAGCAAGTGGATCTTATAGGTTGCAAATGCTTTTTGGTTATCAATGTATAACGAATGATGTTTCTATTTGGTGCGATCAATGAGATTAAAAACTAAAAAGCAGAATAAAACCTCAAAGATTTCTTTTAGGTGTACTGAAGAAGATGAAAAATAAGCTTCAGACTAAAGCAAATCTTTATACTGAAGGCAATATATCTGAATACTTAATTTATGCAGGTTTAAATTTTGTTCCAAGTAAAGAAGATTTTGAAAAAGAAAAATAAAAACCCCCTCAATTGAGGGGGCAATTCCTGCAAGGGAATTATAAGCTATTATCATCCGTGATTAACAGCTTCCACTAACACCACGTTTTGCTCTAATAACTGCAACTTTATCTTCACAAGGATCTTGAACAAGCTTCATAGCTAATTCAGGAATTGCAAATGTTTGTTCTTCAAAAGGAATTGGCATACCTGAACCAACAACTCTAAAAAGTTCCATTTCAAAAGTATCACCATTTGCTCTTTGTTGACCTAAACAAAGTTGACGATGTTCAGGGAAGATCGTGCTTGATGAACCAATAGATATTTCACTTAATCCACTATGTGCTGATCTAACAGAAAATCTGAAAGTATCATCAACAGTCATTCCAATAGTTCCTGCACCACCTGTTAATTCAACACCTAAACCAACAATTTCAACTGCTGTTGAAGCCGTGATTGCAATTGGAGTATCATTAATTTTAAGATCTTCATTTAAATAACTTAACTGATTTGCAGCACCAAGTTTTTTAAATTCTAAATCTGTTAATGCATAAATATCAACAGTTGTTGCTGAAACAACTTTACCGATATAAATACCATCTTTTAAGTCAACCGTTGAAACCAACTTTTGCTGCAACTGAAGCAATACCTGTTGCACCGATTGGTGGGGCAACTGAATCAGCTTTAACTGCTGCTAAATCCCCAACTGTTCCTGTATCACTTGCAGCAGTTTGAACTACTGAAGCACCAAGAAATAATTCAAACATAAAGTCAGGCATAGATTTAACTGTTGCTGTCCATTCTGCTGAAATTGTTTTAGCTTCAATTGCTACGGCAAATTTTATTTGATCCACCAAATAGTTCTTCAAACTCACTTGAAAGTGTCATAGTACCACCACCAAGAACTTTTAAAATACCGTACGGTAAACCATCACTAATTCTAAAAGGGCAAATTGAATGTATTCCATAATTTATTCTGTTGTAACCAAAAGACATTTAGACCTGACCTCACTTATTTAATTACGTTTTCTGTTTTAAGATTCTGTAAAAACATTTTAGGAACTTTTACTTCTTCACCTTTTTTTATTTCATACACATCTTTGTTGTGCTTAAATCTGAAATCTTTAAGGGCAATCAGTTTCTTGTTCTTAGATGATTGTACTTCTTCTTGACTGTTTTGTTCTTTACTCATAAAAACTCCTTATTAATTGGCAGTTACCGAGGCTTTGATATCAATACCAATTTTTAGAATTACTCTATTACGATCATATGTAAGTGCATCAGGCTTGAGACTTGCCACAAGTGGTTTAGCATAACTCCGAAAAATTTCAGGGTTCTTCATGATAACCTGCTTCAATGCCCTTCTATATCGTAAAAGCTTGTATAATGTATTTGAACGTTCTTTTTCCCCATTGTCAAAAGTACCAACTTGAAAAGTAACTGTTAAATCCTCAATAAAAATTATTTAAGTTTGCTTCCCTAATTGGTTGTATCAACAATACCGTACAAAATAAAATAACCCTTGTGGTTATTAACACGTGAATCTAAAGTTTCAAAAATATAATCTTCAGAAGCAATATGTTCTAAAAATAAATCATCCCCTGAAACAGCAGATTTTTCTGTATTGATACAATCAATTTCACTATTTAAATTTGCTTTAAAAGTTGCTTCAATATCTTTAATCATTAATTCTTCATCGTAAAACATTTTAAAATACCTCTCCACTAACTAATTGAATAACATGATCATTCATAATATTTAACCAACGTTGCCTTCTTCCTGTAATTGCAGAATCACGTGAAGCATCGTTAGCACCACCATCAATAAAAATAAATTTACGTTGTGGTAAAGTTTTTCTTGGTTCATCGCTTTGGTGATATTCCCCATAAGGTACATTTTGTACCTATATTTAATTCTTGCCTTCCCAAAAAGAAAATTGAATACCTATGTGTTGGGCTTAAAGTAGAATCTTTTAGATCCCCTGTTTTTCCGAATAAAATAGGTGCCCAACCATGCCCTGTTTCACGTTCTTTTCTGTTTTCTGCATTTTGCCTGCGTGTTAATCCATTGGCTTCTTTTTGGTTATAGTTGAAGCCCCCTAATGGGTTATAAAGCCCTTCACTTGTTAATGTGAAGATCTTCTTCTGTGATCGGTAAAAGTCACTAGAAATCAATCTAAAGGGTATTCTAAAATCATTTGTGGCTTTACCTAAACGATCTAAACCATCTTGGAATGCTTTTTCATTTTCAATAGTCCAATCGAAGTCCTGAAGCCATGGTTTACCAATTGTCCTGATTCTTTTTAAAAACTGTTCCTGTTGTTGCAGAAATTGTTACCCTTCCCCTTTGTGTGGAAGTACCAAGATAATCAGCATCAGGAAGCTTCATTATCGTTCACATTGCTTACAATTTTCCTTTGGTGGTACAAGATCATCTAAAAGATCATTGTACTTCTTGCACCACATAGGTTTTTTATCAGCTTCAGCATAATCATTTAAAATATCATCCACAATACAGGCAACACCGTATTTAGTTAATCGCTTTAAGATTAACAATGATTCTGTTCCTGTAATTGGCATCGCATACAATGTACCAATCTTTGCATTTATTTCTGATTCAGTTTCATCAATAAACTCCTGAATTTCATCAGAAGTAATTGCAGGATTAGATACAGTAATATCTAAGTTTCTAAACATTGATAGAATATTTGGTACTGTTGCATAACTCATTTTAATTCCTTTATGTACTCAAGAACTTGTGATTGCCCACCTTCCAAAGAATGTAAACGTTCCCTTTGTTTTGCATTTTCTTTTTCAAGCTCAAAAATTCTTGACTTGTTATCTTTTACATCAGTAATTGTGTGATCATGTTGAACAACAACTGTTGTCATTTGCAATCTTAATTCTGTATTGATGCAACTAGTGCTTTTACAAAAAAGGCATTTATTGTTAGAAGCAAAGAAATTACTGAACCGATTATTACCAATAAAGTTGGTGTTGCCATTATCTATTTTTCCCTTGAGTCAAAAACCACTTCAAAAAAATCTTCATCTAAAAAAGTGTTTTCGTCGTATATTCTTTTTCCTTTAACAATATCATTACACTTTAATTGTATTTCAGAATACGCAGATTTGAAACAAGCAGCACACAATTCAAAGCAATAAAATGCTTTACCATCTTTATTAAACAAATAATCATACGGTTTACCTTGGTATAGTCTTGCAGCTTCATGAATCATGTAATTAAATCCGTTAACCTCACGGATAAATTTTGGTTTACATCCAACAACAACATCTTTTGAGGTTAAGAAACTGACTAAATCCGTATAAACAGCACCTTTACCAACAGCTTCAAATACATATTTAACCCCATCACCTTTTATATCACCAACATAAATACCTGCGTGTTTTATATCAGTTGGGTTTATTAGGTTGGAGAGTTCATAATTTGTTTTAGTTAGTAACACTGTTCCAATTTCAATTGCATCACGGTTATTAAAATAAAATTTACCTGTAATTTTTCTTTTAGGTAATCCAAATTTACCAACAAAAATTACAGCAGGTTTTAAAAATGTTAATAGCCAATCGTAAAATTTAATCATGATGGTTCTTCCCCCTTCCTTAGATACTAAATTCATTTATTAAATATTGTCTGATTGTTGTTTGACCACCTATTGATGCAGGTGCTTTATCTAACCATAAATTATACTCTGAATTCCTACCATCAGCAGCATTATCTTCCATTTCAACAATGATTGATTTTCTACCAACATTTACATCAGCAGGATCAGTTATAGTTGATGAATTTTGAACAAACCTGTTAAAATCACCATCGTAATTATCCATGAAGTTTCTACCAAGAAGAACAACAGCAGTTTGTGTATAGCCCAAAGGCATTAACACTTCCATCATGAAAGTTAATGTTGGTATTTGAATTGAATTAACTAAAAGCTTCCTTCTTTTTAACCCTTCATCAATCATATCTGAAGGGTTAACAAAATAATATTTTGTTGTTGATTTTGTTTCAGTGTTTTCTGATTCATCTTCATTAATCCAAGTTCTAGTGGTTAGCCTGCTAGTGGCAAAACCTGTTGCATCTCTTTGATAAGATATATCAACTTTAATAACTAAATCTGTTGGCTTCATTTGAGCATCTAAAGACTTGAACCATAATACTTCTGTTACTTCACCACGTGTAACTGTTCTAAGTGGTATTAAAGATTGTGTTAATTCTTTTTTATAATTGATGTTGTGAAAATGCTTATGCCTTGCTTCTTCTTTAGCAATCCCATAAATTTTTAAAACAATTTCTTCAATATCTGAATCATCAAATTCAGATACTAAATTATCTAATGCTGTATCTTCTTCACCTGTCAATGGATCTTCTAACGTAAACCTCAACTGATTTTCACCGAACTTTAGCACAACTTGTATTTTACTGTTTAAAGCTTTTGCTTCATCGTTAAATGCATTTAAATTACTTATGCTTCTTATTTTATAAATAAACATTTTAATACCTCACTATTGCAGCAGCGTAATATTTTAGTTGTGCTGTACCACCTATTGATTCTTTAGAAAAAAGTAAATCTAAATCATATGTTCCTGCGGCAATATTACCTAAAGGTATCATTGCCATTCGCCAATTACTTTGTGCTGCATTTACGTCTTTACCTTCTTCAGCATAAAGAGGCCCTACAGGTGAACCACCAAAATCAACCCTGTATTCTGTATCATTAGAAGCGTTATGCGGTCTTACTGCAAGCATAACAAAAAGTATATGATTGCCTGTTGTAGAAATTGTAATTGCATCAGTGTAAACAATTGTTGGTGTTGTTGTATTTGGTAAAGTTACAGTTGCAGGTTCTAAAACTAAACCTTCAACATTCATAGGCCCTACAGGCCCAACATTTCCTTGAATACCTTGAACACCTTGAATACCTTGAACACCTTGATCACCCTGATCACCTTTAAATGTTTTTGTTACTGCGTTTTCATCAGTATACTTTACTTCATCATCATTCCCATCAACCCAAACTTTATATCTTCCTGTTGCAGGTGAATCAGGTTCAGTTGATCTTTTTGGTAAATTAATTGTTCCATCACTCATAATATGTATACCTCACCATCAATATATAATTCACCATCAATTTTTGGTGAATGCATTTGTAAAACTTTATCTTGTGGAATATTTATATCTTCAACTGAACTAAAAGTTCTTTTGTAGAAAATAAATAAATCATATATTTTCTTATTTATAAATTTGCTTATTGAAAAATCAAAGGCAACTAAATCATCTTTTTCAGGTGAAGATAATTGAACATCATCTAAAGTTTCAAATGAATAATTTTCTAAATCCTCACGTTTAACAGAAGCATCTTTTATTTGATTGCCCGTGACTGATTCTTCTTGTATTTGTTCTTCACCATCAATTTGATTCATTAGTTGCCCCTATTAATTAATACTTATAATCTACTTGAACAACATCTTTTGTTTTCATGTTTCTTCCCATAGTAATTACACCTGTTGCAAGTACAACAGTATAGTCATTACCTGCGCCCTCAACTTGCCTCATACCATTTAAATAAACCCTAACATCAGTTACAGGTGTATTTGATAAGGCACCAAGTACAGCATTACCAACAGTAATTGCAGGTTGTTCACCATAAACATCAGTTGGAAGATTTGCGATTGCATCAGCATTAACTTTTATTGCTGCGTCTAAAAGATTATCTGCGTCTTTTAAAGAAGTAGCACCTGAAATATAATTAGCACCACCATTTGCAGTATAAGAACCATCAGCACCTAAACCTGCACCTGTTTGCGTGTTGTCTAATTCTGTTTGAATATTATCAATCAAACCTTTTAGAACAACCCCTTGCTGTGCAGATAAAACTTTATCAGTTCCACCTGTAACAAGATCATTAATTATATCTGCTAATCTTAAAAGATCAGGTGATTCAGTATTATCAACCTTAAAAAAATCAGCACCATCATCAGGTGTACCTACAACAGTATTTGTACAATAAAGATTATCACCAACAGCTAATTCAATTGGATTTGTTCCAAATAAAGTACCTGCAACAGTTACTTTATACCAATAACCTGCCTGTGCATTGTCTAGTTGTGAACCAATTGCTGATGCATCTAAAGCACCTTGTAAAATCATGTTCCCTGATATTCCACCAATCGCTGCATTAAGCTGCGCAAGTGTTGCAGGTGATTGTAATGCAACAGCGTCTTTTAGACCTGTAATAGTTGCATCATTAGCACCATTCGTTAAATTTAAATCTGAACCTGCCAAAAAGTTAGCAACTAATTTTGCTCTAACTAACGATAGGTCTTGTGCCTGTTCTTCTAAATCAATTTGTTGAAAAGCCATATTTCATTCCTCCATGAATTCTGCAACGTTATGCTGCATACCTTATAATAATTATATGCCCAACTTTAAAAGGTAAAGTTGGAACAAAAGTTAGGGTTGTGCCTACTATTGAATAGCAATCATCCCCCATTAATAAACCGTTTAAAAAAACAAATTCACCATCTGCTAAAGGTTCAACTGTCAAAGTTATTTCTTTATTTAGCAGAAAAGCTGCATCAACTATTTTTTCAGTTTTGTAAAAAGTTAGTGAAGAAGCTGAAGCACTTTCAAAGTAATCAAGTGTTCCTGTTAATGGGTTGAACTTATAACTCATTAAACAACCTCAACTGAAGATAAATCTTTTTTCGCTGCTGTTAAGTAGGTAACTAGGACAGTTAAAACTGTAACAGCACTTTTAGAATATACATATTGTTCGGTTGTTGATGTGGGATAAGAAGCATCAATGCGATCATAATCAACACCAATTGAAAGTTCTTTACCTGATGTTCTTAAGCGGTCTAATTCCTTTTCAGGAAGATTAGATGCTGCTGATTCATACAAGCCTTTTTGGTTAATTAAATTTCCCACTGATGCCCCTAAATTCTATTCTTCTGATTCTTCTTGAATTGAAATCCAATGCCTGCAACCTACTTGCATAAGTTCTTTAGCAATCGCTTCATTGATCACATTACGGCTTGTAAGAGTAACCATCAACAACTAGGTGCCCAACTCTCATAGAGTTCTTTGGGTGCCTTCTTGCAAGCTTCAGGTGTACTAATTCTTCACCTTCTTCAAGCTCAACATCTTCTTCTTCAATTTCAGAATAATCTTCATCAAGATCATCTTCTTCATCAGAATTAAAACGCCTTCTTGAACGTCTTCTTGTGCAACAGGTTCTTCACCTTCTTGAACTTCTTCAGATATATTTTTTGAATCTAACAGTGCTTGAAGTTGTGCTTTTGTATGTTCTTCAGTGAATTCAATCCCTGCTTCTTCACACTGTTTTTGTAATTCAGGTTTATTCATTTGAAAACCTCACGGATAAAGGGGGCAAATGCCCCCATGTTAATATTAGCTGTTTTTTACTTTAACCATTTTTTGCCATAAACCATAACCAAAACCAATTCTGTAATCAATACCGTAGTAGTATTTTTTACGCATAAATCCGTTTGAGCTATCAGCTTCTTGTGCTTCAAAAACAGGATCTTGACGTTTTTGTCTAATGATCGGCTTCATCCATCAGAGATATCTGCAAGGTACCAATCATCAGCTTGTGCTGAACCTTTAGTTGCTAATCTTGAAGAATAAGTGATGTGTGAAATTCTTCCTTTCATAGCGTTTGAAGAATTATCAATCATATCAAGTGAATTAAGTCTGATGAATTTGTTCTTCAACTTTGGAGTACAAACAATACCAATTTTTACTTCACCTTCATTCCAAGGTTCACCTGTATCATCTTTAAATGAAAGCATACATTCTTCAGAAGTATCAATATCATCTTCAAGTTGTGCAAGTGTAATACCTGTACCTGTAACAAGGTTAGATTGAACCCCTGATTCACCTTCTACGTGTGAAGCAGAAAAGAACGGTTGCCCATCATAACAAAGATCAACTTCACCTGCTTTTAAAGCTTCCATGAAAAGTTTTCTAGGATGAATTTTTGCTTTTCTTGCAAGATCATCAATTCTTGTTTTTACATTTCCAAGTTGATCATCTTTTAAAGCATTTCTTGAAACTGAAAGTGTTGCTTCATAATCTTTGTTAGGAATTTTGTATTCAAATTCATTTAGTGAATTTAATTTTCTTTCATCAACCCATTCAGTCATTGAAGGTGATTGGCCTAACCAACCATAGTCTTCACTGTCTGAACTAGAAACAGTGTCCATGATAAATGGCATAACGTCTTTAGGATCTTCTGAATTATTAAACGCTTTAACGAATGCTGCGTTTAATCCTTTTTTCAATGTAATTAATTCTTTACCTGCGTATGTACTCATAGTAATACCTTCCTTTTAATTAAACAGCATAACCGTCGATTTTAACACGTACTTGAGTTGCTGAAATGAATTCAACAATTTTTCCTACAACTTGCGAATCAGCAAGTGCAGCAATCTGTACAGTATCGTTATCAGAAGCACGAACTTCCTTACTAATATCAGCTTGTGTAAATCCTGTTCCTTCCATTAAGAATGAACCTTCTTTTTCACATCTAATACTTTTTTCACCTGCAACACCATCAGAATTTGTTACTTTTTCAAAAGCAACACCTGCAAATGATGAACTTGCTAAAGGTGTACAGTTAGCAACAAAACCTGTTGCATTATGCATAACTAAAGCACCTGTATAAATTAATTGTGAAGCAGCAACAGGTGAATTGATCAGCTTCCCTTCTTTTTCTTTTCTATCTTTATTAGCTGTTAAAATTGCCATCAGATACTCCTTATTATTTGTTAAAGTTTACGAATTCTTCATTTGTTAAACCAAATGATTTAGCAATTGATTTTTCTTTATCAGATAATTCAACTAAATCATCTTCAATTACAACATCTTCACCTTTAGGTTCAGTTGTCATTTTTGCACTTAAATGTAAAACCTCAAGCATATCTTTACCTTCATTAAGGGCAACTAATTGTGCTTTGTTGATTTTGTTATCTGCGAAAAGTTTGTTATGAACTTTTTCTTTTGCTTCTTTAGCAATAGATGCTTCAAGCTTTTCAACTTTAGCACTTAGTTCAACATTTTCATTTTTTGTAACATCCAATTTACCTTGGATATCGTTAATTTTTCCATTCAATTCAACAACTTTGTTTTCATGAATTGATAATTCAATTGTTTTTTCCACGGGTTGTACTCCTTGTGAATTGTTATTCTTATTACTTAGTTCAACAATGGCTTCCATTTTCAGAAAAGGATAATTGGTTAAAGCACCACCTAATAAAGTGGCACCATGTTCAATTTTCTTTTCATCATGTGGATGAACATAATTAAATCTAAATTCAGGGGAGAAATATCTGTACTCCTTTTCGCTTAAAGCAGTAGTACCTTTTGAATTCCATTGAACCATACCGTACAAAGTTTGCTTATCAAATGATAAGTAAATTTCCTTCAACCAACCGAACGCCTCATTTTTCTTATGGTCTTCATTAACGGCAAGATCAACACCTGTAACTTTAGCATTAAAGTTTGTTACCATTGATTCTAAATTATTTTGTGTAATTTTTAAATTTCCATATGAAGGGTGATGCCCTTCTGCAACACGTGCAATTTCTATAATGTGTGGAAGCCCTTCAGATAAATTTATTGTTTTAAATTTAGTTGCAAGGTTAGCTTCACCTTTATCATTAAAGAAAATTTCGGTTGTTGTTTCAATTGTTGCAGGAATTAAGTTAGCTATAAACCCAACTGCTTCCCTTCCTATTTGAAACTTATCTTCTGTTATTTCTATCATTTGCTCTAATTCAGAAACAGCAACAAAAGAATCTTCTTCTTCAGTTACACTGTATTCGTAAAACCATTTTGACTTTAAATATTCCCTTGCTTCTTCTTCAGTTTGAAAACGGTTTTTACCAAGAACAATTTTATAAACTATTGCCTGATCAGAAATATTATTTTCTTCTAAAACATTTTCAACTTCTTCTTCCATTTCAATGTATTTATTTTCACGAATAAGATCTTTTAAATAATTCATTTGATAATTCCTTTACCATTACAAGCAGGGCAACAAATTGTATTACCACCTGATGTTTCTATTACTTTCATACCCCAACAATTAGTGCAGGCTTTTCTTAAAAGCTTTATTAGTTTTTTCATAGTGTAATTCCTTTTTTAGCTTTAGCACTTGGTGATAAAGTTGATACTTCTAAACGTTCAGTTCCTTTAGATGCTTTTAAGTTAGCACGTAAATAAGATTTGCAGTTGTGGTGAAGTGGTGGGGTATATCTTAATGATTCAGCATCATTTGTTTGAAAGTTGTTCCTGCTAATTCTTTGCATATAGCTGATACAGGTGCAAAGTTTACAAATGTGAATGAATGAATTTCTTCAAGAACATCAGGTTCAAAGAAAAATGATTCACGCCCTTCATTAACCATTAATGAAGCAGAATTTACACCTTTAGTTGATACTTGATTTGAACCAATAAATTTGCAGCATCATCTTCCATGTTTTGTTTAATAACATTTGGATCATCCGTTTTTGTTTCAATACCACTAAAAGAAAAATCAATACGTTCTTTTAATTCAGTCATTGAAGAAGCAGAAATTAAATCAGATTGTTTTTGTACAAGAACTTGGATGTATGCAGGAAGCTTTGAAAAATCATTAAGCTTAATTTCATTTACATCTTCACCATACTTTTCAACCATACGAACCATGTCACGTTCTTGGTTTGATAATTCTATTGTTGATTTAGCAGGCACTTCTGTTCTTGCCATTTCAATTGATTTGTTTGCTGTATCAGTTAATGAACGCTTCAAATCTTTTTTAAGATTATTCACGCCCCCTAATTTAACTTTATCCGTTGCCCTTTGTTTCTTAGTTGCAGGTAACTGTTTATACCGATTCATTACATCATTGATGTATTTAGAAGCTGAAAATTCTAAAGCTTCCCTGATATCAGAAGAAATTTTTGGGGCTTGAATATTTATTAGTTGCTTTGGGTTTTTTGGTTTGCCGTTTGTGGAGAGTTCAACATCTTCTTCAGGTTCTTCTTCAATTTCTTCTTTGGAAATATCAACATCAGCATCAACATCATCATCAACCAAATCATCAGTGCTTTCATCTTGCGCTTCCTTGTTATCAAGCATTTCACCTTCAGCTTTTTTAGGAAGGTTATGTGCTTTTCTAATATGATCTTCTAAAGGTTCATCAGCAACAATTACACCTGCGTTTGTATAGCCCGTAACAACTTCCATAAGTTCTTTACCTGCTTCATCAGCAATACCTGAATGTGTTAGTTTTGGTAAAACCTCAAGTGTATCGCCAAAATTTAATGCGCAAAGATTTGGTATTAGTTTTTGGTTAATTGTATCTGCAATTTTATCTGCAAGGTATTCAATACCATCACGGAAAAAATCAGCACTAATACCTGTTGAAGATCCAACTGCACTATTTCCACCAATCCCCATTTCAAGCCACATAGCAACTAATGAACCAACTATTTCTTCATTTTCTGCTTTAATAGCAACCTGAACTTTAGAAGGATCAAAAGTATTTGCTTGATCAAGTGTTAGTGCATATCCATCAGGAATAATTATAAAAGCATTTTCTGCTTGAGTATATAATTCTAATTGTTCAACTGCTGATTGATATTCAGGTGAATCATAATCAACACCTGAAGGAAGATTCATTACAGGTACACCAATGGCACCTTTTTCAATCCCTATTGCTTGCAGTTGTTTGTATAATAGTTTTCTTTTGTAATTTCCATATAGCATACGGCAAAAAGGATAGCCTGAATCGGAACCCTTTTTTTTCATTGAAGAATATCATTAAGTTTTCAGCAGGAATATTTGCGTTCACTTCAATATCACCTGATTGGATTTGGTGGATCATTTCTAAAACACCATCAGGTGAAAATTTCCATTGATCTAAAGTTCTTTGATCCCTAAAAGCTAAATTAGCTAAACCTGTATATTGCCCAAAACCTTTTTCTTCACGGTTCTTGTGGATTACTTCAAATACAGAATGTCCGTGCCATGGGAATGTTAAAATTTCATCTAACTTAGAACGCCAACCATCAGGAAGATCATTGAAAAGAATATGCTTCATTAATGCAGCAGCTTCAATATCTTTAGGTTTATCGCTCGCAGGTTCAATATCCCATGATGCAGATTTAATTGGATTAGAAACAGCGTGATAAAGTTTTCTAATCTGCGAATCAGATAAAAGCATTCTTGCATAAAGATCTTGTGCAGAATCACCAAGTAGTTCAGGCAGGTAATCGTTTTGTATTGTGAACCCTGTAACAAGTGTTCCCGATTTACCAACAGGTTTGAAATTAGTCTTTGGTTTATCTTTTTCTGTAAAGTCTTCAGATGCCATTCATTTCCCCGATTAAATTTTAGGTATATAACTAGTATTGATTAGAATCGGAAAATTGTAAAACTTTTATACACCTATTGACAAATGTTTTTACAAATATTACGGAAAAACCGACGATAACAAATATTATCGTGCGGTGGGTTATTGTAGGGGAACCTTGATTCTTGACTTTCTAGTCCTAGTCTTATGCGTGAATGACTTCCTGAAAGGCTTTGTATTGCCCTTATTTGCATCCTTCATGTTAGATGCACCTATCTTATCAAGATACTCCACCCTGCGTTCCTGAATCAACCTGATCATCATTCTTGCCATTTGGGAATACCTTATGCTCATTAATAAAATCATCAATCCATGGGCAAATGCTTGGATGTGGAAGCAGCACATCACCTGAACGCCACAATGGGGAACAGCTTCAGCACGTTCTTCTTTAGATCCTGATGGTTCAACTTCAACAATTCTTTTAATCTTTGCATCTTTAAGGGCATCAATAATTGCTGATCCATTTGCTTTATCTTCAATTAGTAAAGCTTTATAGTCAGGATGTTTTCTTATGAAATTTATCATTGCATCTTGAGTATCAATAAAGCCCATTCTTGCACGAACCATATCAGGCATTAAATAAATCTTGCCTGTTGATTTAGATTTACCCCATTCAGTACCTACAACAAAATCGGTTTTCTTCCCTTTGGTTTTTGATTTGGCTTTAAATGTTAAATCCCATGAATGAATTTTATAATTGATATCATTAGGTAATTCTTTATAGAACTTGAACCACTTAAATATATTTCCTTCTTTGGGGGCAGGTCTTTGTTGGTATTGTCCTGCAAATACTAATGCAGATTTAATTCGCATTTGTTCTAAATCATTTTCATCATGTTTAAAAGGCCATAACACTTCCCCCACTTCACGATTATCATATTTGCTTTTACCATCTTCATTAATTGCAGGAAGATTTACGTGAGTGAATTTTAATTCTGTATTACCATCAAGTAAATAACCTGTTGGATCTTCTTCATGCAATCGCTGCATGATAATTATCATAGGTGTTGTTTTATCATTTAATCTTGATTTAAAAGTTTCACTGAAACGTTCGTTAATAGAATTTCTAATAGCATCTGATTTTGCATCATCAGGTTTAAGTGGATCATCAATTAAAAAAGCACCACTAAATTCTGTTGAACCAAGTATGCCTGCACCAAATCCTGTAACCTGCCCACCTGATGCTGTTGCACCAAATTCACCATCTTCTTCAGTTTTCCATTTCTTCTTTGCAGTAGTATCTTTTCGTAAAGGCACATACCATAAACTTTGATATTCCACTGATTCAATAATTGATTTAACTGCTGATGAATTTGATAATGCAAGATCATCGGAATATGAAACGTGGAAGAAATTACATTTAGCATTCTTTGCGTAACTCCACGCAGGGAATAACTTAATTACAATTTCTGTTTTAGTATATCTTGGTGGAACGTTTATTATTGTGTGCAATAGTTTACCACTATGAACATCTTCCATTACCTGACATAAAGATTTGTGGTGATGGTTTATAATAAAAGGCTTCTTGTATATTTCTTTAAAAACCCATAACACAAATTCAAAAAAGCTGCCTTCAAGTTTTCTGATTAGCAGTTCACGTTCGATTGAATCTAGTGATGGGATTTCTATTGATTTCATTAATAAAACTTTTTCTTTTGTTTTTTCTTTTTCCTAGGTGGGAACATTTCTTTATGTGCCTGATCCAATTGTTCGACACCGTGGGATTTTCTTATACCAAGGGCAGCGTTAAAGCTAATAAAAAATACTGCTATAAATTGCTTAATCATATTTCTTCCTTGAACGCACGATAATAAACGTTAAAGTGCGGTACGATGTTAGTACCACGATATCTATTGGATATCACGTTAATTATCCTTCTTTGATTTTTCTGCTAATTCTTTTAGTGTTAGCAATTCTTCAGTGCTTAAATTCTTGATATCAATTGTGGATGTATTTTCCATGGCACCTGTTAAATTAATATTTGTTGTTTCTTTTTCTTTACCAAGTACATGATTAGTGAACCAATTGATTTGTGTTGAATCACCACTTTTCAAAGCATTCTGAATTGCCTTAATAATCATGCAATCAATTGCAGGTGTATTCTTAGCACGATATATCTTATTCAGTTCAGCTTTATCTGCAATCATATATTTATTTATAATATTTTTAAATTGCGTTCTTGTTTTTAAAGATAATTCTTTTTCTGCTTCAGTCATTGGTGGGCGTCCAAATGGGTTACCTGACTTGCCTTTTTGGAATTGATTCTTTGTAGCTCTTTTCTTCTTGGTTGTCATATCCTGTTTTTTCCCTGTTTAGTTTTACGTGGAGAGTTATTTCAAATTTTATTCTATCATAATTTTTTTGTCTGACAAATTGTTTATACATTAACGCCGTGCTTTATAATAACCTCAAAAACAGCTTTGGGGCAAAGGGCACTTTTAACCTCAAAGTTTGGTTAGCTGCACACGTATACGTATATATAGTATATATATGTATTATTGTTATTAATATAATATAAAAAATAATACCCTACTGCCCCAAACTGTTTAATAACATAGACTTGACGCATCAAGCAAATACCTTTTGATGGGGCATTCTGTGCGGTTTGCTGCCCCAAATCCTAGACGCAACGCAAGCAACTCTCCGAGTTGGGCACTACGTGCCAAAACAAATAGTATTGTGACTCTCCACAACATCGACAAAAAAGAGGGCATTTTAGATTTCATCATTTTCACCTGATTTAACCTTAATGCCACGAATCATCCAAGTACCACCTGATTTTCTTTTACCAAATCCACTATCTTCAAGCATTATTAAGAAATTCATTTTTCCTAATTGACTCCTTGCATCCAAATTTATTTCTTGCCATTTAGCAAATGCCTTCCATATAATACTACGTTTAATTTTTGCTTCTTCATCAAGTTCAACAATGATCGGACTACCATCAACATCAATTCCTTCATCCTGAAGATCATTTAAGAAACTCCAAACAATATCATTTTTCTTAGTCCATTTATCAACATTTTCTTGACTTCTAATTGCTTTGGTGTACTCTCCACCATTAAACTTGACTAAACGCCACAACCCACGTAAAGCAAAAGCTAATACACCTTGTGGATCATGTTCAAACATATCTTTTGCAATTTCAGTATTCTTTTTACCTTCAAATTGTTTATCAAAATTAATAATGCTGAACCTTCTGTTCATTGCCCCTGAATAACCTTCAGCAGTAGCAGGCATTTTATTAGCACCATAGATATGAAGGGCAGGAAGCTTTGTATAAACATCATCAACACCTTTACGTTCAATCCTAACCACTTCCTGATCATCAACCTGTTTAACAATATCATCATCAATCCTACAATTAGTTTTGATATCCCCAACAATGTTAATTAATTTTCCAATCATTGAACCCATATGAAATCCATGAAACTTATCAGGTGAAACACCACTAATATTATTTTCATTCTTATGTAATTGCTTTAATACTTTTATAGTTGTTGATTTACCTGTTCCTGATTTACCTAACAACATAAAGAATTGTGGAAATTTAGGCATAAGACTTGAACCAAACATTTCTTGAACTAAACTAAAAGCTTCATCACTATTACCAAGATACTCATATAACCAATCTTCAAACTTATGGTTTATTCTTTTAGTATCTTTTCTGTAACTTTCATATTCAAGGTCAATCATTGTTGTGCAGAAATCTAATTTATCATGTGCTTTAAACTGCAAATTAAAAACACCTTCAACACGTTCTAAATGTAAAGTACCATCAAGAAAATTCGCCTTATCATTCTTTGGTGCGAACATATCAACGCCTTCAGGCTTTTCAGGAACATACATAATGAACATTTTAAAAACTGAATCTAATTTTCTAGTTGATAATTTATTTCCAAACTTTGCATTTAACTTTGTTTTTAATATATGAATTTTGGCTTCATCTAAAAACTGCCAATGCTTATCTTTATAGTAGAAAATATTTTTAGCATCTTGTTTAACAACTAAACCATCAACAAACGTATGTGAATCTTCTTTAAATGTGCAGTGGAAAATATCCTTCATTAACCATTCAACACCTTTAAAATCATTTGCTAAACCTGTACTTGCATTTTTAGGTGGATCAATTACAGCAGGTCTTTTATCTTCAGCAAGTCTAATCCATATCGGGCATTGTCCTGAACAGTAAATTGATTTAACTTCATCTTGACAACCAAAATTATAATTACCACCACGTTCATATATATTATTAATTATCGTGGAGAGTTCAGATAAAGGTAAACCATTTCTTCCTGCCCATTCTGATAAATCTTTTTCACAATCTTTTTGGTGTTTACCTGTTCTAAAATAATCATTAACAATTCTCATTGCTGCATTATTTCTTCCAACATCATCACATCTTGATTCTAACATTTTCTTAATACATAATTTCCCATCAAACTTTTCAAATGGTGATGGTTTTTCAATTGTACCTGCACGTTCTTTTTCTACTTCATATGATTTACGTTTACTTGCTTCAATTGCTTCTGTGAAAATTTCTAATGGTTGTTGGTTGCCTTGAAGATCTTTTAAGATTGTGCGTGTACCTTTCATGCCCACCATCTAAAATATTTTCCATGCTATCTAGTCGGTTGAGCATAACGGAATATTTATACAAACCTGATTTATCATGCTTAGAAAAAGGAACTCTAAATTTTCTATTGTAATTATAAATTGAATCATCAAGTGTTGGATAAAATTCTTTTAGATGTTTTGCTAAATCTTTAAGTTGGTTTGGTAAAAATTCATTTGGTTCAAGTGGAAAATATCCAAAGGGAACCATTACATGAAAACCTTTTGAACCTGAAAAGAAAACAGCGATATCATCAACACCTAACCACTCAACAAATTTCCTAACATCATCTAAAGCATCTTGTGGATCTTCACCATCAAAATCAAAAGAAACACAATTAAGGGCAGGTCTTGCATTGCCTTCATATTGTGTAAATGTTTTTCCATTGCATTTGAATTCTTCATTGGAAGGGCGTTGATCATCTAAAGTATATTCATAAATCTTTTTACCATCTGAATCAACTTTACCTGTATCCCATTCTAATTTTAGTTTGCTGTATTCTAAATCAAAGTAACAACAAAAAGCTGTTCCACCGTCATGTTTTAAAATTTGGGGGTAAAGTTCAGGGGCTTTTAAATGCCCTTGTGTCAACCTAGAATTCTTTGAGGTTAAAAAGTAATTGTACCAATTTTCCATTGTATCTCCCTGAAAGTGTATAATTTTTAGTTTAACTATATAAATCTATTTATTTTTATTTGACAACCTCAAAGTTATTTCTGTATATTTTACACCTGCTAAAAATACCTTCTTCCCTGAAAGTACTTTAGTGGAAATCCCTACTTAGTAACGAACGGGACTGACTTGCTAAGTAGGGACATATTTTTAACTCTCCACAACATTAAAAAGTTTACAAACTCCTTGACGATATCAATTAGATATACTTTAATATCATTTCAAAACAATCAACAGGGAAGAAAATATGATTTGCACTAAATTTACAGTAAATATGTCCGATGAATACTACAAAAAATTTTTCAACAATAAACCTTTCACAGAAATGACTGATGAAATTGAAGCAGCATTAACTGATAAAGAAGAAGGTGTTATCTGTAAGGTTGAATCAATTGAATTAGTTGAGGATAAATAATGATCGAAAAACTAATAAAAGATTTTCAACACAAATTAGTAATACAGCACCAAGGTGAAATAAATGAAGCAATCCATAAATCTTTTATTGAAACAATAAAAGAAAATTTTGAAGAAGTTTCTTATTACTCCGAAATTGATATGAACAGACCGCCCGAACAAATAAAGGGTATTGAAAAACGTGCTGAAGAAGATTGTTTTTATAGATTGTCTGAAACTATAAAAGAAAATAATTTGTACAAAAAAGATGTTTTAGACAGAAAAGAAAATAATTTGTACAAAAAAGATGTTTTAGACAGAAAAGAAAACCCAACTTTACATAAATACAAATTCAAAACAACAACATACAAAATGTTTATTTTTAAAGGCGAAATTAATGGAACTAAACTTAAAAATTAATTTAGAAAACAAAGAAGAAGCAGCAGCACAATTAAAAATTGTTCAAGAATCATTTGATGAACTTCTTGGTGTAATGAAGATGCAAGAAAAACAACTAAAAGAAAACGTTGAAGTAATTGGATCTTCAGAAACAGCTATTAGAGATTTAACAAGCACATCAATTGATTTATCGGACACGATTAAAAACATTAATATTGTTCTTGGATCTAAAAAAGATTTATGGGCAGGTGATGAACTGATGGAAGAACTGATGAATAAATTAGCAACATTTGTTGTTAGTCCTGCTGCAATTAAATTAGGGGTATTATCTAATGCTAAGTAAAAAATTTACTTTAACAGATTATCAAAACCAACCTGAAGAAGTTAAACAAAAAATGGCAAGACTAATTGAACGCAGAAAACACATTGAGTTTTTGTGGGCAGGTGATGATGAAGCTTTTAATATTCTTTATTATGTAATTGAAACTTATAAAGAATGGGAAGCAATGATTCTTTGGTTATGTGCAAACAAACAAACAGGTAAAAAATTAGTCGAGTTTTTCCAAAATGAATCACCTGATGGTGGTGGATATCATATGGGGGCAACTCTAATTATATCTAGGTTAGAAGGTATGAAGCATTCTGAACGTATGATTAAAATTGATGAATTACAATAAGGATAAATAATGGATGTAGGAATTAAATTTAATAGTTTTGAAGCTGAAAAATATTTGCGTGATGGTTATTGTGTTCGTGGCGATATTTGGGAAGATGGTGCTTTTGTTTATTATTGTACTGAATCACATACATTGAAAAATGAAGAAGATGTTTCAGTTGGTTGGAGTGTATTAGGTAAATCTGCTGATAAGCGTTTTGAGTTTTTGCCTGAAGGGGAAGAATCATTAGAGAATGTGGGGAAGGAAGAAGATGGTATTCAGGAAGTTGTAGAACAGAAGAACAAATTGCAAGAAGAAGGGAAGCCGATAAACTTAGAAAAAACAGAAAAAAATATCCTGAATCAGAAGCAGCAAGACAAAAAAGACTTGCAAGAAACAGAAGAAATTATCAAGCAAACAAAGAAGAACAAAACAGAAAACGAACTGAACGCAGAAGGGCAAACCCTGAAGCAGCAAGACAATATAACAGAAAATACTATCACGAACACAAAGCAAGATTACTTCCCAACATCCTTAGAAGAAGAAGGCAACGTGACCCAACAATCGGACTCCTTGAACTTATCTTTAGAGCTAAAAAAGGAGAAATCAAGTTCGATAGAATTATTGAACGGATCAACGCAATTGATGATGAATTTAGCAACTGATTTAACTCATGCACGTGAAGGTGCAGTTCCTTCAAAGGAAAATATAAAAGTTGCAACTGAACTTTTAAAAGAAGTTAGAAACACAATGAAAACAAAATTAGATTATTTAAAGTTTGCAAAGGAATTAATAAAATGAAAATTAAATGTATGCACTGTGAAAATAAATATGATGTTCAAGCTAATGGGCAATGCCCTTCATGTGGTGGGCGTGGGGGATATATGCAAGAACCTAGATCAAAGCAAGTTGGGAAGCTTAACGTTCATCTTGAAGATGTGTTAATTCACATTGAAAGTAATAATGAATATCAGATAAAAGAAATTCAAGTTTCAGGTATGATTGCAATGTTAATTAAATCACCAATAGTTCCTGAAAATGCAAAAGCAAAAATGCGTGTTTATATATCCAATACAACTATTAGTGAGTATAAGAATAAATAAAATTTAAAACAGGGGAAGAAGGTAATGCAAAACGATCTGCAAAAGATTAAAGAAATCATGGGCACTAATGCCCCCACAAGAAATATCAACATAAGTCATTTTAAGCCTGATGAAAAAATATCTGCAATTTATAATTGGGAGCGTTCTTCATCAGTTAGTTTTTCAACATCTTTTATTGATTCTGTTTATGATCAATATTTGCAGCGTGGGAAAATTAGTGAAAAGCAAGAAGCAGCAATTGATAAAATCATTAATAAATTTAATATCTGTTTAGATACATGGGGATAATATGGCGACACAAATAAACGCTTATAAATTAACGTATGATTGTAAAGATGGTTTGAAGGAATTCATTACATTAGATCCTGCCGAAAAAGACATTAAAGCACTTGAGGTTATCCAAGAATATAATGATGTGGTTTTATCATACACAAAATACCAAACCACAAAGGAAGCTTTTTTGCAGGAATTAAGACGTATTACAGGTTGTATTTAATGGGAAATCAAATATTGGAAGAAATAAGATCCCTAAAAAGAGTAGTTGAATCAAAAGGTGGATTTTCTTTTTTTGACTTTTTATTGATATGCCTTATTTGTTCCACTTGTGACAGGGTAAACATAAAACAAAAGCAGTTGGATGAAATAAAAAACTTTAAATGTGAAGTGAAAGTAAATGAGTAATTTCCAACCACGTGATTACCAAGAACTTGCCCATGTGCAGTTAGTTGAGAAACTAAAGCAGCAACTAAAAACGCTTTTAGTAATGGCAACAGGTTCAGGAAAATCTAAAACAATAGTTTCATTCATTAAAAAATATGAAAAGCATTTTCACTTTGTTTTGGTTGTTAAAAATAGAAAACTTGTAAATCAATTAGCAGAAGATACAGAATTATTTAATCTTGATTATGGTGTATTAATGGCATCGCATGATAAATATAATCCTGAAGAAAATATTCAAGTTTGTTCAATTGATACCATTACAGCACGTGGTGAATATCCACATATAAATTCTGATAAAGATTTGATTTTAATTATTGATGAAGCTGATCAAGCGAAAAGCCCAACATACCAATCAATGATAAATAAATATTTTGGTAATCATCCTGCAAGAACTTTTTTAATTGGTTTAACTGCAACACCTTATAATGGTTTAGATTTTTTTGATTGTTTTATAAACCCAATTACCCCAAAACAATTAAGGGAACGTGGATTTTTAGTTGATTATAAATATTTTATACCTAAAGAATCGGTTGATTATTCTAACATCATTGTAAAACGTGGTGAATGGAGTGCAACACAAGTATCTAAAAAATTAAATAACCCTGCTATGATTAAAAGCTGTTTTGAATCATGGTTAAAGCATGGGGATAATAGGCAAACATTAGTTTTCTGCATGGACAAAAAACACGCAGAAGCAATGTGTGAATTCATTAATAATTTTTATGGTAAAGAACTTGCAAAGTTTGTTTACGATAAAACAAGTGATGAAGAACGCAAGGGGATTTTTGATGATTTTGAAAGTGGGCGAATACGCTTTTTGGTTAACATTAGGATTATCACTAGGGGCGTTGATATTCCGTGTATTGGTACAATAATTGATTGTGCTGCAACTTTAAATTTAAATCTTCATATACAAAAATTAGGAAGGGGATCAAGAAAAAACCCTTTTTATACAGATTGCATTGTAATTGATCCTGCTAAAAATGTTCTAAATAATGGGCATTTTTATATGGAACATCCTATTGATTTAGCTAATGAATACAAGCGAAAAAAGTCTGATCTTGAGGTTACAAAAATGAAGGTATGCGACGTTGGTATTAATAGTTGTTTTAGGGCGTTTGAACCTCAAGATGCTGTTAATGGTAACTGTCCGTTTTGTGGTGCTGCCTTAAAAATAGAAGTCAAGAAAAAAGTATCAAAATATAAAGAAGATAAAATTTTCATGGAACAAGCAAGTGAAGAAGCTATTGAACAACGTAAAATGATCAATGAGTTCAAAAAGATCTTGTGGAAGAAGAAAAACCTTGGTAAAAGATATCCAAACGATATCGCTTGTGATCATGCTGCCTTTGATATGCTTGATAAATATGGGCGTGAAAAAATATTAAAAATAAGAAAAGCCATTTGGTTAAAAGATACAGCTTTAGCGCAATGGGATAGAAAACAATATAGACCTTTAGGGGGAATGTAATGGGAATTTTGTGGAGAAATAGAAAAGATAAAAAGAAACTACCGCCATACACTTTTAATTTGCCTAAAGGCGTTGAATTTAATCATGGTGGAATTGTTCCACGTGATTCAAATATACCTTCACGCCCTTTTATTGGTGGATTTACAGTAAAAGATGTTGAACGTGCAATAGGAAGATTAAACAGAGGAAAAACAATGAACAAAAAAGAAGCAATTCAGGCAATGCTTGATGGTGAAAAAGTAACTCATGATGGTATACGTAACTATACCATAAAAGAAAATGGGGATTTAACTTGCAATAAAAATGATTCAGTTAATTTTAGAGATACACCTTCAGAAGGTTGGAAAATTTATAAAGAACCTGAAAAAGAATCATATAACTTTCAAGATTTAGTTTTTCATAAAGGTATTGATGGTGATGTTGGTTTTTGTGTTGCAGGAAGTGATGTAGAAAAGCTACGTGATGAACGTGGATATGAAAGGATTGATCTTGAGTAAAAAACAAATTGACATAAATTTTGATTGGTCTTCTGTTGCAGGTTCAACAGAAATGCACAATGAGTTTAAAAGGCAATTTACTTTAACTGTACCAAAACACTTTAATGATGCTTTTGTTATTCCTTATGATGTTGGTATGGTACGTGCATTTTCACAACCTGAAGTATGTTATCAAATGGGGCAAACAGGTTGTTTAGATACGATTGTAATCACTCCAAAGGCAACCCTATGGTTTGATATGAAAACAGGGAAGGCAAGGCTTCAGGCAAACCAAAAAGCTTTTATAAATACTCTCCAAAATATTCACGGTTCACATCGTGGATTTAAAATTAATTCAATTGCACAAGGTTTGAAAATCATAGGGCTATTTTATGAGTAAAGAAAAAACTAAACTTGATATTGCTGCAAAAGAAGTTGAAGAAATAATGCTTGCTGAAGCTGCAAAAGCTAATAAGATGAAGCCCATTTTAGATAGGCAATTAAAAGTAATTCAACAGATTGATAACAAGATAAATTGGTTTGAAAATAAGATAAAAGAAATGGAAGCAGAAAAACAAAAGGAACTTGATAAGATGCAAGATCTTTTAGATTTGGCAATGGTATCAAGCCATTCACTTAAAAACGGCTTTACAGTTATGCCTGATGATAAGCGTGAATTTGAAGTGAATGATTCAGCAGCGTTTTTAAAATGGCTTAAAATCAATGCAAAACCTGTTGAGGTTATGGAATTTTTTAGTACAGCATTAAAGAAAACCTCAATTAGAAGTTTTTGTAATAAGCAGGCAAATTTACAAACTGAAAAAGGAATACAAGAACCTAAGATTGACGGGATAAATTTTGGGGCAGTTACATATATGAGATTAACAACGTTAACTAAGAAGGTTAAGAAATGAAAAATGAAATGGTTATAAGGATGAATAGAAGTGTTCAAAAGGCAAACAAAATAAATAGAACTAAAAATGATATTGTTAGATTTAGGGCACGCAATAAAGGTGGTGATATTTCTTTTCAAGAACTAAAAGATTTTTCATGCACACATAATTTAGTTGTAAAGTTTTGTGCTAAAGCAACCAAAGAAGAAAAAGATGAACAACTTGCTAAATTAAGAAGCAAAGGAATTATAATACCGTTTAATGGTTAGGGGGAAGCAATGGGAACAGATTTAGAAGAAACTATTAAAAGAATTGAAGGGCAAATTGAGTACTATGTGCAGTGCTGTAATCCAGACAACAAAGAAGATGTTTTGGAATCAATGGGCATTTTCTTTGCTATAATGAAAGGGGAAAAATAATGAAGGGTTTTAGAAGTGTTGGGGAACGTAAACAAAGGTTACTAAAGAAGATTCAGGAATTACTAAATCTTCACGCAAAGTATGGAATAAATTCTGCTGCAATTATTGTTAAAAGATACAAATTAAAATCACCAAAACAAATCATAAACATACCAACTAAAAAACTTAGTGGTGTAATTAGTGATTTAAAAGAACTTATATAAGGGAAAAATTATGACTGAACAAACAGAAATGGAATTAGGCGATGAACAAGAAGGAACTGTAATTTTAGATCCTGAATTAAAAAAGAAGCATGAAGAAGAACAAGCAAAGCACGCAGCAAAAGTTGAAAAAATGAAAGCAATTAATATTGTTATAAATGAAACAATCAACAAACTTGCTGATGATCACGGTTTAAAAGTTTATCTTGGTGCTTATCATGAAGATGAAGATGAAAGCGGTATTTGGAAATCTAAAAACGTAAACACAATGGAAGAAGTTGGATTAGCTGAACTTTTTTCTAAACAATTTCAATAAGGAAAAATCATGGCAACTACAAAAAAGAAAACAAGTAAAAAGGTAACTAAAAAAGCAACTACAAAAAAAGCTGTTGTTGTAAAAGAAGTTAAAGAAGAAGTAACTGTTCCTGCACTGATTGATTCAGGTTTAGATTCAGCGGCACTTGCTGTTCACGCAGATTATGGTTTAGAACAATTTTCTGAAGTATCACTTGATGTAAATGAAAATTCAGAGTTATTTAGTAATGATATTTTAATTCCTAAAGTTTGGTTAATCCAATCAATGAGTGAATTAAGAACGCAGAAAAAAGCAGAAGAAGGGCAATTTGTTGATTCACAAACTGCTGAAGTATTAGCTGATGAAGGTGAAACATTAAACTTTGTTGTTCTTAAAACTTTCAAGCGTTGGCACACATTTAAAATTGTTCCTGATGCAAGTGGAATTCCAGAAAAGGTTTTTGTATCAAGTGAAATAATGACTTTAGAAAATGCAAATCTTGCATACCAAGAAACAATTGATGGTGTTGATCACACAAGAAGGCAAGTAATTTCTTCTTATGTTTTACTTGATCGTGATGCTGTACGTGGAATGGATAAACCATACATAATTGATTTTGCTTCTTCATCAAAACTTGCAGGAAGAAAAATGATTTCTGATATCAAAACACTTGGAAATAATGGGCTTCCTTCTTTTGTTGCATTTTTCAAAATGACTGCTAATGCAGAAAAATTTGATAAAGGCACAGCGTTTGTAAAAGATATTAATTTTGGTGGTTATCTTCCTAAAGCTTCAATGCCATTTTAATCAGTTGTAGAAAAAATTTAGATGCAATGGAAAATCAAATTGAAATTGATGATTCAGATTTAATTAAAACAACTGCTACTTCTTCAGATAAAGCTGTTACAAATGTTGCTGAAGAAGTTGATAAAACAGGGGCAAACATATAATGGCAAGGATACCTAAAGAACCAACACACAAAGCTTTGTATGCAAAAAAAGTTAATGTGAAAACGGTTGATAAAATTGATAAAATTCATACAGCAACAGGACTATCTAAGCACCTAATCATTGATAAATTATTATCTTCATCATTAGGGATCAAAACAAATAATTCTGTTGATTTATCTAAGTACTTATCTAAGAAGCTTTTAGATTAAATAATTGGTTAGGGGAAGAAGGTAATGGCACAACACTTAATAAATGACCTTCAAGGTCTAAAAAAGGCAGTTATCGAGCTGCTAAAACACAACAGAAAAAGTTGTGATACAGAAACAAAAGGACCGTCTAATATAGGCGGTCTTTTTCCTTTTCACGGTTCACGTGCATTTTCAGTTATCTTTGCAACTGCTGAAGATGAATATTATTTTAATTTTAATACAGGTGGGATAAACCCAAAATATATAAAAGAACTGCAACCATTATTTAATAACGAAAAGCATATTATGTTTTTCGTAAATGCTGTTTTTGATGCAACAATTCTTTTTCACCATGGGATTGAAATCAAATGTAGAATTGCAGATTGCCCTTCTTTAGCACGTGTTGAATATAATCAACATAGTGGGGGTAAATACGTTAGTGAAGAATCTTTTTTATCCCTTGCATATCTTGCTGAATATTACGGTGTAACTTTAAAAGATGATCGTGTAAAAGCCTACATCCAAGAAAATGATTTATATTCAAAAGATGAAGAAGGTAATTATATAAAAGGTTTATTGTGTGGAAGAAAAATCCCACTTTATAACTTAGTTCCTTTGCAGTTAATGTTTGAATATGGTTGTGGGGATGCAAGAAGTACATATGATTTAGGTATTAAAATCATTAAATGTATTAATTACAAAGATACAATTTACAAAGAAGCACGTGATGATAATGGAAAAATGATTGATGTTGCACAAAATGAAATTAAATTAACAACAGTTCTAGTTGATATGAAAATCAAAGGTGCAAAACTTTGGGTTGAATATGTTGAACAAGCAATGGAACGTGAAAAAGAAATTTCCTTGAGGTTACACAAAGAAGTAAATAAATTAACAGGGAATATAAACCTCAATTCAGGGAAGCAGCTTGCAGAATTTTTAGAATCACAAGGTGTAAAAGTTCCTAGAAAAGAACCAACGGCAAATGATTTAAAAATGTGTGCCACATGGGAAGCAAAATTAAACACGTTCTTAAATGAATTATCCGATTTGGGGCACCTAAAGCCTTTAGGATGTAAACGCCAAACAGCTTTGGTAAAGTACGTTAAACAGGCAAATGAAAAGATTGAAGGGTATAAGGCAGGACGCCCTGTTACTGATAAAAAAACTCTCCAAAGATTAATGAAAAAATATCCTAAATTAGATTTCCTTGCAAAAATAACACAAGCAAAAGAAGCTGATAAAAAACTCTCCACATATTACGGAAATTTTATGAAGCTAAAAGATGTAAATGATATTATTCATTGTGGCTTGAACCAAGAAAAAGCAATTACAGGAAGATTCAGTTCAAGTGATCCTAATTTTCAAAATCTGCACAAAGAAAAATGGGATGGTTCAGAAGATCAATTTTTAATTAGAAAATCAATTATTGCAAAAGATCCTGATTATGATTTATTTTTCTTTGATTACAAGGGGCAAGAAATGTACATCATGATTGATCTTGCTAAAGATATTCCTGTTATAAAAGATATTATTGAAAATGGAACTGATATTTATATTGCAATGGGCAACATGGTTAAAGCTGCAACAGGAATTGAAATCAGCAGGGATGATGCAAAAGCCCTATCATTAGGCGTTGCTTATGGGCAGGGTAAAGCACTTATTGCCAAAAACTTGAAGTGTTCTATGGATGAAGCGCAAAAGCTTAAAGAAGCCTTCCTAGGATCTTTAAAAGGTGTATCTAAATTAGATAGAAGAATGAAATCAACAGCAAGATTTACAGGCAAAATTCATAACCCTTATGGGCGTGTGAGTTATATTGATGAAGGCTTTGAGTATAAGGCAATGAACAGTTTAATTCAGGGATCAGCAGCAGATTGCACAAAAACAGCAATGGTTAATCTTTTCTTTGATCTTTTAAAGCCTTATAAATCACATATGACATTGACAGTTCATGATGAAGTGGTTTTTGAAATACATAAAGAAGAACATGAAATTATACCAGAAATACAAAGAATAATGAGTGAAGCATATCCACATAAATACCTTCCTCTAAAAGTTGACATCGAACATTCTAAAAGATCATGGGGGGAA
>JAMOLF010000169.1:0-25257 GCA_025267735.1 Mactra quadrangularis
AATTCCCCCTTAATCCTTTTAAGCATGTAAGGGTGTTCTGGATGGTTTTTCGGTTGAATAGTAGGGTCTTCCAGTTTTTCTGATGTACGTTCTAAAGCAAGTTGAAGCAAGGCTATTTGTGATACTGTTATATTTGTTAAACCCTTTTCTATTTTTTGAAGAAAAGAAGGAAGTTCTTTTATTTCTCCTTCATAAGTTCTCAGCTCTTTCATCAATACTTTTATTCCCTCCGTCTTCTCTGATCTAATTAATACAATATCTTCTTCGCTATTATTAATATTCAAGGCTTCAAATCTTACTTTTAAGTCTATCTGCTTAACACTAAGTTTTTTGCGCAATTCAACATATCTACACCACTTTTGAACAAAAGGCTTTATTTTTTTATAGTTCTTAGCCAATTTAGCTAGATCTTTATACACAGCACGTTCTCCCTTTGGCAATTCCTTGTAAAGAGTGAGCAATTTAATGGTATTTTCCTCTGTTGTCTTTTTTATGATTTTTAATGCAGGAAGTATATAGATAGAAGCATTCATATGAGCCTTATAATCAGTTAACCAACTTTTATAATCCCCTTCTACCAATTTGTGTAGATCCAATAAACATTGCAGTTGGGTAGCAATTTTTTCTATATCCTTACTACTAACTTGTTCCTCTTTTGATGTAGGCTCTCCTACCACCTCAAAAGCGCTCACCACCTCCAAAAACACCTTCGGCTTAAACTTCTTCAACTCCTTCTGAATTGGCTTCAACAACTTCTCTTGCGTCAACTTCCCTTTGATGGGCAAGAGCGCAATATGAATGTGTGCCCCCTTTTTAGTCACTTTACAAGTGCCATAAGAATACGCTTGTAAGGCCATTTCTGAATGCCCATTCAATTCCGTTTTCCATTTTGTAGTTGGTCCCGCATAGAGTAAGGGTTGTTTAGGAAGCAAGGCTGGAGTACTGTTTTTCCAAGACAGATATTGCCCAACTACCAAGGCATAACCTGTCGGTTCTGTAACGGTTAATAATTTTTCCCAAGTGGTTTTGGCTAGTTTTTTATAACCATTATAATCCAACTTACTCGTGCTCTTTAATTGCTTTAACTTTAGTTCCATGCGCTTGTATCAACTGTTTAAGGGGATTTGCTTATTTTAATGGAGCAATAATACCACTTTACAATTGATTTTCATAAAGAACTTTTCTATTAAGTTGCTACACAGGGAACAGGAAGGCATCCCCCCTAATGCACTATTTCTCCACAATAGAGGCTATTATCCCCCTCTACTAATCCATCAACAATTCGGCATCCTCTCCAACAAGCATAAAATATTCTTGAATAGCTTTTTTAGTCTCTTCAGAAAAATTATTACCCTTTACATTCAAGCTTTTTTCCAAAAAATGAATATTAGGGCCAGCAAGACTAGTGTCTCCATAGATTCTAGGAAGGTCTGTTAATTGGTTATTACTAAAATTTATTTCTACCCACCCAATAACACTCAAAAAGGATACAGGTAAATTCTCCAATTGGTTATTCGCTGCATTTAATATTTGAAGGCTGTCTAACTCCGTACACGCTTCTGGTAACATGGTCAATTGATTGTTATTCAAAAGCAGTTCCTGTAAGGATCGTACTTGCTCTATCGTTGCTGGTAAGTGGGTCAATTCATTATGACTTAAATCAAGTACTTCTAGTCGTTTCCAATTTTTAATTGGAATGGATAACTCGTTTAGTTTTCCTTCTGATAGACTTAATTTTCTCAGCTTCTTAAGCAGCAAAAATTCAGTTGGCAGATTCCTCCATGCAGCTTTTTTCCACTCTAAAACCTCTAATCTTTTAAGACATCTTAGATGTTCTATTCCTACTGTCCAAGAACCATGTATCTCCAAATACTTCATTTTACGCAAAGAGGTAATCTCTTTTGGCAGCTCTACCAGAGGAGTGTTCTTGAGGGTTAAGGCTTCTAACTGCTTGAAGTATTTAAGCGCATTTGATAAATCCTTAATCTTTGTCCCTTCAATATAAAGCCCTTTCAAATTTTTAAAGCGGAATACCGTAGCAGGCAATTCCATTAATTCAGTCCCTGCTATTTTTAAGTATAAAACTTCGCGTGGACTTTCTCCAAACACGCTTCTAAATCCTCGTAATAACATTGTTTGTTATAAGCACAATCATGCACCTCCTGAGCTAAGAGGTGACTTCCTCCCAGTATCAGCAGCAGAATCATATATAGAGCTTTTTTCTTCATTATAGGACCGTAATTTTAGTAGCGATATACTTCAGAATCGTTGGATTGACCTTTGGAAACTTACGCCCTCTTCTTTCTTGGTTATGAGGGTTATATAGTGTAATTACCTCTTCTTTTTTATCCTTTGTTTCTAAGTTGTCGTAATCTACAGCCTGTATTACATAAGCATGATTACAATATATGGTCTCTTCGTTGAATTTAATGCGATGCGTCTCTGTAGTAGTTGTAGTTGATGACTCTACAGCAAATAAGTTAGCAACAGCATCAGGTCGCCCAACAGCCACCGTAATCAATTTCCCTTGATTATCTTTTAGTAACTGTACAATTTCTGCCTCTGTTGTGGCCTTTGTATATTTATCATCTTTTGCCTGAATAGACTTACTCTTTGGGAACTCGCCCGTCAGCATTCTCAAGGCCCACTCTGTACTACCACCTGCCAATTCTTTATATCCTCCTAAGGCCTTCGCCATTGCCTTTTCTATAACTAATACCCAAAGCTCTCCTTGATCCCCTTGTTCAGCATAGGCAGAATTCCCTGTAGCATCTACGACAAACTGGTTGTCAATGTGTACTTTTTGTGAGACTAACTTTGTTCTGTCCTTAGGATCTAAGAAATAAAGTGTCACTTCATAAGTTACTTTCTCCCCATTTCGCTTTTCTTCAATCGCCTGTCTAATAACTTCTGGGCGTTTTTTTGCCAATCCAATAAGGGAAGCCATTACATAACAATCGCCTAAAGAACCTTGTAAGACATCGTTATCCGCTATTAAGGGTTCTTTAGTATCTTTTGTTGATTTCTTAAATAAGTCCCCCTTAATTTTTCTTAAAGAATAATTACTGTGCTCAGGGTGCGCGACGGGTTGAATGGTGGGGTCCTCTAAGTTTTTAGCTGTTCGTTCCAATCCGAGACGCAACAAACGAGTATGTAAAACGATAAACTTATCCGTCACAACTTCTCTAAATTCATCCAAAGACTTAGGTAGGTCGACCAGTTTCTTCTCAAAGGCTTCTATTTTTGATAATAAAGCCTTCATAGGAGCAATTTTTTCTTCCTCAACCACTACTATGTCTGCTTCACTATTATTGAGTTTTAATGCTTCATAAGCTTCACCTAATAATTGCGCTCTACACTCAACTTCTTAAATAGATCAACATTTTCCAGCCATTTCTGAGTATAAGCTTTTATCTTTTTATACTCTTTAACCACTTTAGCCACTTCTTTATAAGAGCGTCTTTCAGGCTTGGGTAATGCATTATAAAGACTTGAAAACTCACCTACACTCTTTTGTATAATTGGTGATACTACTTTTGCTGCTTGTACAATATAATGAGCTGATCTCTTAATGGCATCAAAGCTATTAAACCAAGTTTTATAGTTTCCGTAGGTGTTTTCTATCACCTTATCCAACTCCAACAAAGGCTGCAATTGCACTAAAACTGTTTCTATATCACCAGTTTCTTCCTTATTGAAGGTCGGCACTTCACTCGGAACCACCTCAAAAGCGCTCACCACCTCCAAAAACACCTTCGGCTTAAACTTCTTCAACTCCTTCTGAATTGGCTTCAACAACTTCTCTTGCGTCAACTTCCCTTTGATAGGCAAAAGCGCAATATGAATGTGTGCCCCCTTTTTAGTCACTTTACAAGTGCCATAAGAATACGCTTGTAAGGCCATTTCTGAATGCCCATTCAATTCCGTTTTCCATTTTGTAGTTGGTCCCGCATAGAGTAAGGGTTGTTTAGGAAGCAAGGCTGGAGTACTGTTTTTCCAAGACAGATATTGCCCAACTACCAAGGCATAACCTGTCGGTTCTGTAACGGTTAATAATTTTTCCCAAGTGGTTTTGGCTAGTTTTTTATAACCATTATAATCCAACTTACTCGTGCTCTTTAATTGCTTTAACTTTAGTTCCATGCGCTTGTATCAACTGTTTAAGGGGATTTGCTTATTTTAATGGAGCAATAATACCACTTTACAATTGATTTTCATAAAGAACTTTTCTATTAAGTTGCTACACAGGGAACAGGAAGGGGCTGTAATAGATAAATCTGTTGATAGGTTCCTCTTGAATTTGGACTTGCTCTTGACACTAGATAAAAAAGAACAGAATAACTAATCGATTCATTAAATTTACTTATCCTCCAATAAAAACCGAGCACCTCTTGCTGGCATCACCTCATAGTAGTTCTTAATTTTTTCCTTCGTCTCTGCTGAAAAGTTATTGCCAAACACTTTCACATTCCCATGAATAATCGAGTAAAAGTTATAGGGTTGTTGGGGCAAATCTGTCAACTGGTTATAACTCAAATCTAGATCAATATGGGCAATCCAATAATCAAAATCTAAGGGTAAATTCTCTAACTTATTCTTCGACAAATCCAATACTTCTAATGCTGGCCAAGTCTCTTGGTTAATGGCAACTGGAAAACTATCCAATTGATTGCCTCTTAATTCTAGCTTCTTTAGTTTATTCAAGCCTTGCATTTCTAGGGGTAATGCTTGGATATTGTTATAATTAAGATCTAGTGATTCTAGGTTTTTGAGGCACTTTATTTCGGGAGGTATAGTGGTAATTTTATTGCCTACCAATATAAGCCTTTTCAGTTTTTTCATACAAAAAACACCCTCTGGAATCTCTCTAACAGCACTGTACATAAAATTAAGCCACTCAATTTTCTTTAAACGACCTAATGTAGCTGGATAAATAGCGATAGAGCAATGAGAAAAAGAAAGAGACCTCAATCTTGGTAGACGCAGTAAAACTTCTGGAAATTCTTTTAATGGATTCCCTGCTAAATCAATTAACTCTAGCTTCTTTAACTTTTTTAAGAATTGTGGTAGTTTCGTTAGTTGATTATGATTCAGGTATAAGGATTTTAAGTTTTTAAAGCCTACAATTTCCTTAGGAAGTGTCGTTAAACTATCATTCCATAAATCTAAGATTATCACCTTATTAGGATCTTTCAGTCCTTCTTCTATAGAAGTATAACGCCCCTCCTGTGCAATAGATATATTTTGCAAAGCACTTATCATCAATAATAGAGCTATTATTCTTCTTATCATAAGGCAGTTATTTTCACAGCACAATACTTTAAAAACATAGGACTAGCTTGATACCAAACAAGAAGAAGGAACAGAATAACTAGTTGATTCATTAAATTTACTTATCCTCCAATAAAAACCGAGCACCTTGTGCTGGCATCACCTCATAATAGTTCTTAATTTTTTTCCTTCGTCTCTACTGAAAAGTTATTACCAAACACTTTCACCTTCCCATGAATAATCGAGTAAAAGTTATAAGGTTGTTGGGGCAAATCTGTCAACTGGTTATAACTCAAATCTAGATCAATATGGGCAATCCAATAATCAAAATCTAAGGGTAAATCCTCTAACTTATTCTTCGACAAATCCAATACTTCTAACGCTGGCCAAGTCTCTTGGTTAATGGCAACTGGAAAACTATCCAATTGATTGCCTCTTAATTCTAGCTTCTTTAGTTTATTCAAGTCTTGCATTTCTAGGGGTAATGCTTGGATATTGTTATAATTAAGATCTAGTGATTCTAGGTTTTTGAGGCACTTTATTTCGGGAGGTATAGTGGTAATTTCATTATCTCGCACTCCAAATACTTTCAATTTCTTCAAACAGAAAACCTCTTGTGGAATTTCTTTAATAGAAGTATAAGCGAGACTAAGTTGCTCCAATTGTTGCAATTTTGCTAGAGTAGAAAAGTTGCTTGATATCGGGCAATTAGAAAGAGAAAGGATTTTTAACCTCCGTAAGCTTCCCAAAACTGCTGGAAATTCTTTTATAGGGTTCAAAATCACATTCAAGGATTCTAACTTCTTTAATTTTCCTAAAAACTGTGGTAGCTCAGTAAGTTGATTATTATATAAAACTAATTTTCGTAGATTTTTGAATTCTAAAATCTCTACAGGTAATTCACCTAAGCTGTCCCCCCACAATTCCAAACTTATTACTTTACCAGGCTCTTTCAAACCATCTTTTATAGAGTTATAATGCCCCTCCTGTGCAATAGATATATTTTGCAAAGCACTTATCATCAATAATAGAGCTATTATTCTTATCATAAGGCAGTTATTTTCACAGCACAATATTTTAAAAACATAGGACTAACTTTCGGAAACTTCTTGTTCCTATATTTCTCTTCAGTATTAGCCTGTACATTGTGAGGATTATGTAGGGTTATTACTTGTTCCTTATCTCCTGCTTTTTCTAATTTATCATAATCAACACTCTCAATAGTATAGGCATGATTACAGTATATTATGTTCTTTTCAAAATCTAGAAACCAGTCCTCTGTTTTTTTCTCTTCTTTCGTTATCTCTGATAAGGTGTACAAACTTTCTCTCTTTCAGGTGTCTTAATAGACACTGTAATCAACTTTCCTCGATTATCTTTTAACAATTGGATAATTTCCTCTTTTGTTGTGACTTTGACTTCTGATTGTCCTTTTGGCTGCTCTCCTTGTATTTTGACATCTTCAGGGAATTGGCCTGATAGCATTCTTAATACGGTGTCTGTATTTCCTCCTGCCAAGTCTTCATAACTCCCCAATACTTTAGCCATTGCTTTTTCTATTACTAGTGGCCATAACTCTCCTTGGTCTCCTTGCGCCGCATAAGCAGATTCTCCTGCACTATCCACCATAAATTGATTGTCAATGTACACTTGTTGGGGGATTAATTTTTTATTATCCTCAGGATCTAACAAATAAAGGGTAACAGCATACGTCACGTTATCCCCTGTCTTTTTCTCCTCGATGGCATTTCTAATAATAGCTGGATATTTCTTAGCCAATCCGATTAAGGACGCCATAAGATAGCAATCACCTAAAGAACCTTGCAAAACATCATTATCTGCAATGAGTGGCTCCTCTTTATCTTCTTGAGGACGGTCAAACAACTTTCCATTGATCTTTTTCAGCATATAATTATGCCCTGGGTGATTTTTAGGTTGTATAGTCGGATCTTCTAAATTTTCAGTCGTCCGTTCTAAAGCTGAATGAAGTACATTTAGATGATCATCAGCAAATTTCAATAACTTATTTTGTCGTTCTGATAAGTAACTAGGCAACTGTTTCAGATCCTTTTTATAGGCTTTAAATTCTTGTATTAATGCTTTTATTTCCGCTGTTTTCTCTTGGCCAATCAATACTAAATCATCTTCATTACTATTAATTTGCAGTGCACTTTTAGCTGCCTGAATATCGATCCGTTTCACCTCTAGCATTTTCCCTAGTTGTACGGTATCCAACCATTGCTGTACAAAAGGTTTTATCTTTTTATAGTTCTTTGCTAGTTTAGCTAATTCCTTATAAGGGGCGCGGTCTGCTCCTTGTAACTTCTTATACTCCTCAAAAAACAGAGCAGCATTACGTTGGGTTGTTGGTGCTAAGAAAGACTGTGCGATCTTTATGTACTTATAAGCAGTTTTATAAGCATTCACATCTTTAACCCATCCTTTATAATCCCCACCAATGGAAGCATGTAACTCTAATAAACATTCTAATTTTTCAGCTAAAACTGCTATTGTGTTTTCTTCTGTCGCTTTTTTGACAACCTCTTCTTGCACTTCCTCAAAAGCACCCACGACCTCCAAAAACACCTTCGGCTTAAACTTCTTCAACTCCTTCTGAATTGGCTTCAACAACTTCTCTTGTGTCAACTTCCCTTTGATGGGCAAGAGCGCAATATGAATGTGCGCCCCCTTTTTAGTCACTTTACAAGTGCCATAAGAATACTCTTGTAAGGTCATTTCAGAATGCCCATTCAATTCCGTTTTCCATTTTGTAATTGGTCCCGCATAGAGTAAGGGTTGTTTAGGAAGCAAGGCTGGAGTACTGTTTTTCCAAGACAGATATTGCCCAGCTACCAAGGCATAACCTGTCGGTTCTGTAGCCGTTAATAAATCGTCCCAAGTCGCTTTGGCTAGTTTTTTATAACCATTATAATCCAACTTACTGATGCTCTTTAATTGCTTTAACTTTAGTTCCATGCGCTTGTATCAACTGTTTAAGAGGTATTGCTTATTTTAATGGAGCAATAATACCACTTTACAATTGATTTTCATAAAGAACTTTTCTATTAAGTTGCTACACATGGGACAGGAGGACATACAGCACGCTTAAAAAATCAAAACCGTCCTAAATTCGGCTCCATCAGGGCTTTCTCTTTGGCAACAACTTCGTTGATTCCTTTCATTTCTGCACTTCGATTCATAATAGAAAGGACGACTTTTTCAGAAAACAAATGCCTAGCTGCGTCTTGCTCCGCCAATTGGGTCGCCCATTTATAAATAGGATCTTCTACAAACGGATAGGTTTGCTTTTTGTCATCTAAGTGGTACAAGGGACTAAATTTTAAATCCTTATAGTGTTTATTTAGGTGATAACGAGCAAAAGCCAAAGGAACCAAAACAGCCTGTCTTCCTGCAATTTCCTTGCTCCATCCATAGGCTGCCATTAATTCAGCAATCAAAACGGTGTCTTCCTGTACTTCGTTGTGCAAGAATAAATCCCCATAGCGATAATAATCTTGAATCGCACTCGCTCCTGTTTTCTGCTGTCCAAACCGATCTTTCATCACTGCCAAACTTTGAATTGCTTCCCAACAGCCTCTTTTATTAGCCGCCACCAAATATGGATACGCTTCTGGGGCAGGCTCCTCCTCATAAACCCCTGTCACAGGATCTATATTCGCCAATAGGATAAACTGCACATACAAGGCAAAAGAATCGCCTAAAGCCACTAAAGAATCTGTTTCTGCTTTTAGAATATCTGCTCGCGCTGTACAATACTGTACTTGCAAATAATGCGTTTGATAAGCCGCCTTCCAATCCTCCTGAAAGGGAGCATACAAGGCACAATCATTGTCTATAGAGGAAGGTTGGTTCTGCTCTATAGGTGGCTCACAAGCGATCCAACTGCCTACACAAAGTATCCATAATACGACCCTTTTCATACGGCTCCTGTTTTCGTTTTTTGATAAGAATAAGCGGTCAAGATACGATAGATTTTTCTAGGGCGCCTTGTTGCTTCTAAAAAGTAGTTCTTTCCCCTTGTAGGATTTTTGGCTATTGGGAATCTTTTGACAAAAAAAGTGTTACAAGGAATACCAATTGCTTCATACAAACTGCTTATTTCTAGCTACACCTCTCCACTAACAGATCTCTAAAATGGGAAGTACAACCTTTGATATTATACCTGTAGAAACAGATAAAATCTCCTTTAAAGATCTTTTGCAGTTATCAGAAAAGCATATCCATGCCTTCTTAAATAGAATCGGAATTCTATCCAAAGTAAAATTAAAAGTCGAAACTTCTGAGGGTACAATTGATCTGTATTCAACCATTGAATGGAGAAAGACGAATAAGGATATTTGGTTCGAGATCGATGGAATAGAGGGAGAGATCAGCCTGGATTGTTATCCCATCAAAGGCCATTCAACAGATCCGTGGTGGCGACTGAAGGCATACATCCAAAAAGAAAAACAGAATAAAACTATTCTGGAGTTTGACAAAAAAATTGAACAATCCAAGCAGTTTAATCAATTCTGGAGCTTGACCTGTGACAGCACAGAATTAGGCATTATCCATTTAAGTTATGGCCTCATTGCTGCTGCTATCGCCGAATTGACAGGTGGTTTTATAGATGCTTCTAATGGCGCTTGGCTGTATGACGAATTCCCAGCAACGTCACCAGCGTTTTTAAGAAGCTACTTTATTACAGACAATAGAGCAGAAAAAGGCGTGGTAGATTCCCTTTCCATTTATTATGCTAAAAAACACCTAAAAGTTTACACCAAGAATCACCAATGCTAAGAAGCATTAAAAAATCCCAAATCGTAGCTTGCACTACCATTTGGGATTCTCTTTCAACATAAAGGTATTATTAACAACAGATGTCTAATTCTGACGCTTCGCGCGCTCCATCTACTGTCCAACCACTATTCTTGGTATCTTGAAACAAACGCAACAAATTAGTGCCGTGGGCAGGATCGTTGTTCCAACGGTCTTTTTGTTCCATTGTGGTGCGTACAATATCAAACAACGCTTGTTGTACGTGGTCTACAATCTCAGGGTTGATGTGGGCAGAACGCATGCCGCTAATAGGATCATGTCTACGCCAATTATAATACGAAACAGTACTGGCTAAACGACGCAATTCATCCTCTTGGCGCATACTAAAGCGATTTTCGCCCTTCCAAGCCATTTCATCAGGATTTTCCATGCAATTGCTCAAGGCTTGTGCGGCATCCGCTACAATCGCGCCTTGCTCTGCTTGGACTCCAAATGGGCGATCGTAATTCTTACCCACATACTGCAACATCGCTCTATAAACGCGGGTCACTTGAATGTTATCAGGATCTGTCCAAGGAGCGCCTTCTTCTTTGTCCCGCATGTAGTCTTTCCAAATAAAAAAGACCTGTTGAGCATCCGTACTCTTAGCGCCGAGGTCTTTTAGTTCTTCCATAGCACTAGAAAACTTATTCCCTCTTATCGCCTTGGCTACTTTCTTCAATTGGTTGTTGTGCCCTGCGCCTAGTTGAACATTCAGTTCATCCGCATAGCGTTGCATATTTTCTACGATGGCGCGGTAATTATCGCGCGTATATGCTTCTCTGTCAATCTCTTTTGTAGGTGTTTTATCACTGTTCATCAACTCTGCACCCCCCAAAATAGCGGTTAATGTTTGTTCATATTCTGCTTTCACTTGAGATTCTTTCTCATTGGGCGTTGCCAAAGGATAATGTCCGTTGAAGCGCAATTTTTGAGCAAACGTTTGCTGAGTAAATAGTAACAATAATAAAGTGATAATGCTGAGAGTACTAAGCCGTTGTATCATATGAGGGGACCGTATTAATGCCAATAAAATAGATCGTGCCGTTGTTATTTCAACGTACATAGTCTGTTATTTGTGGAGCAAATACAAAAAGTAATTGTAGCTATTGCATTGCTAACGCTAGTAAGTCTTATAAAATTGTGCCATAAATAACGGTATTATTACAGGCACCGCCAAAAGTCCCTCTATATTTAGGCCTTATTGCTAATAAATTCCCCTTAAAATCAACCATTCCGTCCCTTTATTAGTCTTTTATAACTAATAATTTTTTATCTAAAGGATCAATTTCTTGCTGCAAGGTAGCTATGAACGCATTTCCATAACGGGTATAAAATCCCAAAAAGTTATCGTAGCGCTCTTGCAACCCCTGCTTGGGGAAAAGCGTATCTTTTATCTTTTCAATTTGCTGAATGCTGCTTTCATTTTTATGCTTCTCTGCTCGAATAAGACGCTGTTCGAGCTTATCAATAGCCTTCTGGGTATTAACTTGCTGGGCAATCACGCCCTTCTCTAAAGAGGCATCAACAGCAACGGTCTTTGCGACTAACTGCTCAAACAATTGATTCAAAGCCGCGCGCTCTTTTGCAAAAGACAATTCTTCCGTCGCATTGTCCAACACATACTGCTTGATCAATTGATGCCTGTCCACAAAAATATCCTCTACACTAAAATCCAACTTCTCCATCAGCTTAGAAATTCCTTTGGGAATCCACAAGACAGACGCTCGACGCACCAACATTGGGTAAGGGATCTGATAATGTTCAAACTGTGTTTTGCGCTCCAACCAATAGGCCAATTCTCCCCCGCCACCTACATAAGCTAGGTTGGGAAAGATGAGTTCTTGAAACAAAGGCCGTAAAATCACATTGGGGCTGAAACGTTCAGGGTGTTGGTTTAACTCTTCTAATAGTTCGGTCTTGCTAAAAGTAAGATCGGTATCCAGCACTTGATAAACGCCTTCTTCCAAAACAATTCTACTGCGTTTTTGAGGCGTCAAATAGAAGACGTTGATTGCTCGGGCATGGGCTTGCTGGTTGTACCCTGCGGCTTCTAAATCTTTAACCGTTTGCTCTACCAATACTTTAGACGTATGCTCTACCAATTCTTCAAGAAGAATTGGAATCAATTGCTTTTTGAAAGCCTTGGTACCTGCATTGGCAACGATTAATCCATATTCAGCAAACAACCAATTCAACAGCTCCCGCACGCCTTCTCTATAAATACGATCGGTCCCGAAAAACGCCTCTAACTTCTCGCCTACTAGCTGAGCGCGTTCTCCATTGCCTAGAATTTCTTTGGTTTGATCCAGTACTGCGCGCATGGAACCTGTTGTATAAGCACCAACAGAGCCCCCTTGCTTGTCTTCCCAAGTCAGGGTTTTCCCAAACAATTGTAAGTGGTTTACCTCTTCAAAATCATGATCTTCTCCTCCCATCCAAAACACTGGTACCACCTGTACAGTTGGGTATTGTTGACGCACTTGCTCTGCTAGATTAATAGCACTCAAAATCTTATAAATCGTATACAGTGGCCCCGTAAATAAGCTGGGTTGGTGGGCAGTGATAATGGTATAACAATTCTCTTGACGCAGGCGCTCAATATTGTCCAAAGTAGCCTTAGAAGCTTCTACGCCTTGGTATTGTTGTAATAATTCTTCTACTAAAATGGTTCTCCTAGTCGCTTCAAACCCTTTTTTGGCCGCTATAACGGACTCAAATTGCTCCAAGGTTGGAGAATGGGCATAAAAAGGGCGCAAAGAAGCTTCTTCTGCTGCATAAGCTTTGTCTAGGGTAGAAAATTCGGCTATAGCCGCGTACTCAAATCGCGTAATTTCCATGAGAATGTACTAGTAGATTGCATTATAAAATGATCAAAATAAAAACAGTAGAACAACAGCCTTCATCCCATTTAGTTGCAAGGACATCTTACTTTCGGCAATTATTTAGGTGTAGGATAACAAGCAGCCAACAAGGCTTCCCACGTTGCCAAGGTTTTGCTGTTTGCAAAAGCAATATTTCGCTCAGGAATTCCTTCTGGGTCCTCATAATGTTCCAAGGCCTGTTCGATGCTTTCCTCTCTCAACAAATGCAATATGGGATAAGGCGAACGGTTGGTATAATTGGAAGGATCTTGAGGGGTGCTTCCGCCAAAGACGTAGTTCGGGTGAAAACTCGCCACTTGATAAATACCTGTATAATCCATTTCCTCCAACAAGTTTTCGGCCATACTCACCACATCTAGATACGTCCCCAATTCCTCTAAACCTTCAGGGATAATTAATAAAGTGGTCTCTATCTCTTCTTGCTCGTCCAACTCTTGACAAGCCTTAATAAAGGCCTGTAAAATCTGCTCTATAGCACTCGCAGGACAAACCCGATAGGCCACTTTATCTTGCAACCAAATGCGTCTTGCAAAGGGGCAAAAATCAAAACCAATAACAATGTTTTCTAACCAAGTTTTGGTGGCTTGTTGTATAGGAGAAAGCGGTGTTGACATATTACTGTTGTTCTTTTGTGCGGGCAAGGTCTGCTTTTTGATGGACTTTTTTTGCGCTTTGTGTTAAAAATACCAACAGCAAGCGCCTTTCCTTTTTAAAATAAGACTAATTTGAAGAACGTTCTATTAAAACCACTACTGTATGCTTCAAAAATCCATTCAAAAAATTTACCCTCTCCCCACAGACGAGATCGCTATTTTTCAGCAAAAGTGCACAATACGCACCTACAAGCGCAAAGAGTTTCTACTACAAGCAGGACAAACCTGTAAAGGTGTTTTTTTTATAGAAACTGGTTTGGTAGGGCTGTATCAAATCAGGGAGGGTAAGGAAGTCTACCAAGATTTTTTCTTTGCGGGAGACTTTGCCACCGCCATTGTTAGCTTATCCCAAGGGCTGCCTTCTGAACAATTTTTAGTTGCCTTACAACCAACAACCATACAGTATTGCTCCAAGGATAGTTTATTAGAGCTCTATGCCCTTAGTCCGCATTTTCAAGCCTTTGGGCGTGCCTTATTAGAACAATTATTGGTTGCTAAAACCAATTTTGCCACCTTACAAACTACCCTTTCCGCCAAGGAAAAATACCAATACATTCTAGAAAAAGAACCACGTCTGGTTCAGGAAGTTCCCCTACAGTATTTAAGTTCTTACTTAGGCATGGCTAGAGAAACGCTGAGTCGAATTCGGAAAGAAAAATAGCCCTATTGGTATTTTGTGACTTAAGTCAAAAATGGAGTCTAGGAGTTGTAGGATATTTGTACTCATTAGTTCAATTCAAAATTATAGAACAATGAAATTACTATTCAGTAAACATTTATCCTTTTGGGCCATCGCCCTCTTATTAATGAGCTGCTATTCCTTCACTCCTAACACCACTGACAAGACCATGCACCAAACAATTGAGGAAAAGGTTCAGCAATTTGCCACTGCTACTGCAAAACATGACATAGAGGCATTACAACAACTGTTACATCCCAACTTTAGAGCGATTGTCAATCAATACCCTCAACCAGAACAAACGACCTTACTTCCCAAAGAAGTTTACCTTGGTATGATTGAAAGCAAAAAAATTGGAGGGAAGACCTATATAGTTCAGATAGATAAAATAGTTGTTAACAAACACTCCGCTACTGTTATTGCAACATTCAAAGGCAAAGAATCTAGTATGTATTTGACCTTACTTTTGGTACAAGACTTAGCGGGCAACTGGACGATTATTAGTGATCTGGCGCTTATCCAGTAAAGCATGATTTTCTGTAGGACGTATAGGTCTATTATGTCCTACAGAAAATACAAATTAAATTCCCCCCATATAATAAAGCACAACCTTCACTAAAGCCAACAGTAAAAACAAGACCACTACCCCTTTCAAAAAAACGGCTAAAAAAGGCTTCTTAACAGGACTACTGTATTTGTTTTGATTTTCAAAATCAGTAACAATGCGATCTACTTTTGCTTTGTCTGCCTCTTCGATGTGCAATAAAACATCCAACAATTGGAAATTATGGGTGCTTCCTGGAAGAGGCATTTTATTTTCTAATTCATAGTTTATTCCTGCTTCCTTTAGAGCGAGACAAACAGCGCCCACCTCTGTACCAGTCAGTAAAAGATAGGGCACTTTACCTTCAAACTTAATAAGCTCTTCATCTTTTGGCAGAGGTCTTTTCTCTGGTTGGTGGTAATGATCGTCTAACAAATCACTCATAAGCTATTAATTGTTTAGAACTTAGAAAGCATGGCCATTGTAAAACCCATAGACAAAAGTATTACTACGACCCAAATCAGTCCTTCTTTAAGCTTAGACATCGGTTGATTCGAAGATGTATTTGGTTGCAGTAATGCTTCTGCTTCCACTCTCTTCTTTTCATACACAGCCACTAATTGATCAGCTTGTTCTTTTTCCTCTTCCTTGATATGCATTAAAACTTCTAGCTGATTTAACTGCCCAATATTCAATTTAGGGTGATTGATGCCGCCTTCCATTCGGTGCTCTTGACGTTGCAAAGCATAGTCCAGCCCTGCCTCTTCAAACAAAGGACAAAGCTCCCCTATGGAATCGGCATCTAAGATTAGGTAAGGGATTTTATCTTTAAATTTTGCCAAATCGCTGGTCACAATAGGCTTTTTGTAATGACTAAGATGATCGTCTAATAAGTCACTCATGGGTAGTCTTTGTTAGGTTTTAAGGAGCTATTCTCTACATTAAATAGGCATAGACAATGGCCAATACAATGAAAAATAAACTCCATCCATAAAACGCTTTGGAGCTCTTTGGATCAACTGCATTCTTCTTGGCAGCAACCATTGTTGCTTCATAATTGGTTACTAAAGCATCTGCTTCCAGTTTGCTGTTTCCATCAATATAAACCAGAGTATTCACCATATTCAATTGTGTACTCGCCAAAGGAATAATTCCAGTGCCATTTGTACTGGCATGTTGTGGTTGCAGCGCATAATCTATTCCTGCTTCATCAAAAAGAGCACAAACATCCGATAAGATGTCTCCTCGAAGAATAGTATAAGGGATTTTACCATCTAAGGTTTTAAGATCTTCTTCAGAAAGGGCTTCTCGGTAAGATTGGTAGCCCGCTAAGTCGTCATCTAACAATTCATTCATAGATATAAGGTTTGGTTTAAGTTAAAAAAAATCACCCAAAACTAAAAATGCTGTTCCAACATAATTGTTGGAACAGCATTTTGTATGCCCTGTCAATTGAAGCAAAGAATTGCTTAGAATTGCTCGGTACCAGCAAAGTGGAAGTCGCCTTCGATTTTTGCATTCTCATCAGAATCAGAACCGTGTACAGCGTTCTCACCAATGCTCTTAGCGTACTTAGCACGAATCGTACCTTCTGCTGCTTCAGCAGGGTTCGTAGCACCAATCAATGTACGGTAGTCAACAACAGCGTTGTCTTTTTCCAAGATAGCCGCTACAATAGGACCAGAAGTCATGAATTCTACTAATTCGCCAAAGAAAGGACGCTCACTGTGTACTGCGTAGAATTGCTCTGCACCAGCTTGTGTCAACTGTGTCTTTTTCAAAGCAACGATTCTAAATCCTGCTTCATTGATTTGATTCAAAATAGCGCCAATATGTCCGTCTTTTACGGCATCAGGCTTAATCATGGTTAACGTTCTATTCGTGGCCATTGTGTTATTTATTGTTGTAATGGTATAATCAATTTAATAAGGCGTATCAAACACGCGCGGCAAAGCTAAGAAATTTTAGGTGCTTATTGATTGTTTACCGATTTATTTTTGGAGTGTACTGGGAAAGGGCTGCTTAAGCACTGTTTGGGAATTTAGCTTGGAGAACAAAAAAAGCTGTTGCTAAATAATCCTTATTAAACACCGATTAGCTGGTTATCTCCCCTACCAATGAACGCTTCAAACTCCAATACAAGGCATAAGTGCCTTTCTTGGGTGGTATCGCTACACCTCTACTCTATAGCGGCCTCTATTACTACTCTGGTAATTATTCTGTACAATCCTTACAAATTCCTGAAATCACACAATTTACATTCTCTACTTGGTAGCCATCAGGGGCAGAAAAGTTAACAGATAGCGGTAAACATTCAATAGTTTCACACTGCGTACACCTAAAGTGAAAATGTTCTTCTGCTAGAGCATGGTCTTCACAATTAACACAAACAGCAAAATACTGTTTCCCATTCTCTGCTACAATTCGGTGGAGCACACCATCTTCACAGAATCGATTTAATACTCTGTAAATCGTTGCTCTATTAATATCAGTAGTGATCTTTTCCTCAATAGCTTCCCTACTCATCGCTTTCCCTGAATTAGTTAAAATTTCTAAAACAGCAGCTTTTGTTGGAGTTTTTCGTCTTCCCATACTTTTAATGCGACTTGTTTGCAATAGTTAATGCGAATCATTTGCAATAACAAAGATTTTGCCTAGTTTTGTTCAAGGATACGCTTTTTTTGCACAAAACACACTTACAAATGACAGTTTTAGATAAATACCAATCGGCACACTTAAGTTTAAACAACCGTGTTGTAATGGCTCCAATGACCAGAAGTAGAGCAGATAACCCAGATGCCTTAGCAACAGATTTGATGGCGCATTATTATGAACAAAGGGCAACAGCTGGGCTCATTATTACAGAAGGCATTGCCACCAGCAAGCAAGCTGTTGGGTACATTAACATCCCAGGCATTTATACAGATCATCAGATAAAGTCTTGGAAAGAAGTAACAAAAAGAGTGCATCAAAAAGGAGGCAAAATATTCTCACAATTGTGGCATGTAGGCAGAATATCCCACCCAGACTTACTAGATGGGCACCTTCCTTTAGCTCCTTCCGCCATTAACCCCCTATCTCAATGCTACACCCACTCTGGTTTTAAGAACACGGTTGTTCCTAAAGAAATGTCCGGAGAAGATATTCAATTAACCATTTTGGATTTCCAAAAAGCGGCAATCAATGCACTGAAAGCTGGTTTTGATGGCGTGGAAATTCATGCGGCCAATGGTTATTTATTCCATCAATTTTTTGCTAAATGTGCCAATCAAAGAACAGATCAATACGGAGGCAATATTCCAAATAGAGCAAGAATTTTATTGGATACATTGGATTTAATGTGTCAAAGAATTCCTTCCTCAAAAATTGGCATACGACTCTCTCCTGATTTTAGAACTTGGTTTGGAATTCAAACAGATGAAGAGACAACAGCGTTATTTGAATATCTAATATCAAAGCTAAACAACTACAATTTGGCCTATCTGCATATAGGTGGCTATGTAGAAGCGGGTGATAAAAATCCAGCACAATCCATTCTAAATACAGCGAATCACTATCGAAAATTCTTTCAAGGAACCTACATCATCAATCGTGGTTTTACCAAAAATTCAGCCAATGAAGCATTAGAAAATAATAGTGCTGACTTGATTTCTTTTGGAGAGCCGTTTATAAGCAACCCTGATTTAGTAGAACGCTTTAAATTCAAGATCCCTTTGCAAGAGGCAGATCAAAGCACCTTCTATACAACAGGAGAAAAAGGCTACACGGACTACCCCTTCTCTAGAGAAACAAAACACTTCTAACCCCCCCTTAGAATGAGAAGAGACGAATTTATAAAAATTATAGGATGGCATCTACTCCCTTTTAGTATTCTATCTCCAATTTCATTTTCTAAAAACAACAGTACAATGATTCATAAAAAACAATTTGAAGTAATAATTATTGGGGGCAGTTATGCTGGCCTCTCTGCTGCAATGGCATTAGGACGCTCTTTAAGAGAGGTGCTCGTCATTGATAGTGGTGCGCCTTGCAATAAACAAACCCCACATTCTCATAACTACCTTACACAAGATGGTGTTCAACCTGCTGTTATTGCTCAAATTGCAAAGGAGCAAGTATTACAATACGATACCGTTCAATTTTTCTCCGATCAAGCCATAGATGCCCAAAAAACAGCCCATGGTTTTGTTGTTAGCACACAAACAGGTTCATCTTTTATCGCTAAAAAACTGATTCTGGCAACAGGAATAAAAGACATTATGCCTGAGATTCAAGAGTTTTCGAAGTGCTGGGGAATTTCTATTATTCACTGCCCCTATTGTCACGGCTATGAATTCAAAGGGCAAAAAACAGGCATTATAGCCAATGGAGACACAGCTTTTCACATGGCGTCCTTAATTAATAATTTAACAAAGCACCTTACTATTCTAACCACAGGAAAGCAAGATTTTAGTGTAGAGCAACAACGTAAATTAGAAAAACACGACATTAAAATCATTGAATCAGAGATCATAGCTGTTGAGCATGAAAGTGGACAACTGACAAGTCTTGTTTTTTCGGATGGCAATAAAATAACTCTGGATGCTGCTTATGCGGCGCTCCCGTTTTTGCAGCACTCAGAAATAGCCACTTCTTTAGGCTGTGAGCTAACAGAAAAAGGGTATATTAAAATAGATTCGCTCCAAAAAACAACCATTGAAGGTGTTTTTGCTTGTGGAGACAATTCCACTATGATGCGTTCCCTTGCGAATGCAGTTGCTAATGGAAACCTTGCGGGAGCAATGGCAAACATGGATTTAATTCACGACTATTTTTAAAACGACTCTATTTCTAACCATCTTGTCTATACAAGGTGGTTAGAAATCTTAGAGCCGTATTTTCAAGGACAGCAACCTATTACAAAAATAAGATAACATGGAACGACTACAGTACATCTTGCTCCTTCTTTTTATTCTTGTAATACTCTTCTTTATAAAAAAAGCCCAACTTAAGCCCCCTCCACAAAAGGCAGCACAACCACCAATCCCTCCTCCAGAAAAAAGAACCCGCCACGTCCTACCTTGGATCAAAGAACAAAACAAACAGCACCAATTTGCCAATCGCATTACAGACGGAACAACGGTTTATTTTTCAGACGAATTTGCCGCTTGTTATGACTTAAGGATTATAGGCTTTGGAGCGACAGAAAACACCATTGTAATCCAACAAGACCTCTACCACAATATTAGTGGCGACACCCATTTCCTAGAATTATCTATCAAAACGTGGACTTCCATGAATTATGAAGTTTGGTATATCGATAGAGATCTAGAATGGATGATTGTTGCTGATAAAAATGGCCGAAAAAAATACACCGCAGAGGAGGTTATTTCCTCCAAAAGAATCAACTTTGAGTTTACATTAAATGAAGTAACCTAGCGAAGCCTTTCTTACACCGAATCCTTTTGCTCTACTCTAAAAGAAGGCTTACCAAAACATAGATTATGGTTCTTATAATTGGAGCAGGCCTATCGGGTTTATTATTAGCTTATCGACTGCAACAAGCAAGCATCCCCTTCAAAATACTAGAAAGTCGAGCACGGGTAGGCGGTAGAATTCATACCGTTTATAGCAAGCATACAACGCCTGTTGAAATGGGAGCCACTTGGTTTAGCGACCACCACACTGCCCTTATTCAGTTATTAAATGAATTTGAAATAGGCTATTTTGAGCAATTTATGACGGGGGTTTCTTTCTTTCAGCCCTCATCCACAGATCCTGTTAATGCCATTAACATTCCCAGCCAGCCCTCAAGTTACCGCATTGCTGGAGGCAGTTCGGCCTTAATCAAACACTTGTATCAAGCCATAGATTCCAAGCAGCTTCTACTTGATCAATCTGTCCAAAAAATCCAATTTCAAGGCAATGCTGTTCAAGTCAGAACCGCTACTGCCACTTATGAAGGTACCGTTGCTGTCTTAGCCATTCCACCCAAATTATGGGCGCACAACATTACTTTGGAGCCCCAATTGCCCGCTCCCGTCCTAGCCATTGCCCCAAAAACCCATACTTGGATGGAAAATTCGATCAAGGTGGCGATTAGCTACCAAAAGCCTTTTTGGAAAGAAAAGGGATTATCAGGGGCGTTTTTTAGTAACTCAGGCCCTATTACGGAACTGTACGACCATTGCAATGAGGAAGCGTCTACCTTTGCGCTTTGTGGCTTTCTACATCCCTCTTTGGCTGTCCTTGCTTATAACGACAGAAAAGCACAGGTAATGCAACAATTAACCACTGTTTTTGGAGCCGCTGCACAAGAGGCCAATGACTATTTAGAAGTCCTCTGGAGTCAAGAAAAGATACGTTCTATCCATCGGACGAACGACCTTTTCCACATCAGAATAATGGCCACGCCTTATACCAGCAATCCTTTTTTCAAAATAGACTGTTCTTATCCAGTACAGAAACGGCTCCTAAATTTCCTGGCTATATGGATGGAGCTGTTCGCTCTGCTCAATTAATTGCCCATAAAATCATACAACAACGGCCAAAGGAGTAGTTCTGTTATTCCTACATTAATAAACCTTACTTCTTTACCACTTTTAGGGTAGCCGTTTTTTGATTTCCCTTAATTCGAAGCAGGTACAACCCACTAGGGTAAGGACTTAGATCTAGATCAAAATAGTTATCGTTCAAAGGATTTTGATAGAATAATTGTCCATTAGTATTTAGGAGTTCTATTGTCCCTTCTTCTATTGTTTCTTCACAATCTATACGAACGATTCCTTGCGTGGGATTAGGATACAATTCTATCCCTTTTAGAGTTTGCAAATAAGGAACCGCAATATTCTGAGGGGCTTGTTTGAGAATAAAACCACCGCGCTGCCCTGTCGCCCGCAAATAATTGGTTCCTGGTCCTAAGTTGAAATCTACAATCCCTTCAAAATAACCAACCGTATAAATATCTTCTGAGGTACTAATCGCAATGCTCAAACCAGCATCGTCATAAGAAGAAAGAATTTGTTGATTCCAAAGCAAGTTTAAGGCACTTCCTGTTCCCCATTTTTGAATTATAAGATCTGTATTGGTGGAACTGGCTTCTACCTGCCCTGTTGTGTACAAATACCCATCTTGACTAGCGTTTATATCCAAAATTCGCTGTGGATCAATTCAACGATCAATTCGCGTCCCTGAGCGGAATGGTTGCGCAGGTAATAAACAGGGGTTTGTTGGAAAAATACGGAGTCTTGGGTAAGATAGCTGCCTGAGGTATAAACGCTCCCTTGCGCATCAACAGCAATGGCATATGTATTATCTCGGAGAGCATATCCAAAGGAATTTGCCCAAATGAAATTGCCATTAAGGTCTAATTTTAATAAAAAGTTATCCTCCTCTCCATTCGACTGTAAGACAAAGCTACTGTTAGGCGATGGATCGGCATCCATACTGCCCATATAATCCCCTGTAATATAAATAGCGTTGTTGTCAATAGCAATATTCTTTTTGTAAAAAGCAGAGTAGGATACCTCTCTACATGTTCCCAATTCATGCTGCCAGACAGCATTGCCTTGTGCATCTATTTTTTGTACAAAGTTAGTTCCTCTACAAACACCAACAACATAGACGTTTTCATTCCCATCGACCACAATAGCATCTCCTTGACAAGCGCCTACTTCTTCAATCATAGTTGCCCAAACAAAGTCACCATTCGCATCCAATTTGACCACAAAAATGTCTCTAAAAAGATTAGGATTATGAACCGTGCTATTAAGCATAAACGTATGAGCAGGAGAAGGATCTAAATCTGCAGACACTGCAAAGGTTCCAATCAAATAAACATTCCTTGAGCATCAGTAGTGATTGCCTTACCAATAATACTAGTAAAAAAGTTCTTTTGCCAAAGTGTTGTTCCTTGTAGCACTCACCTTGCGAATAAAATCATTGTCATTCTGTCTACCCGAAATGTAATTACAATCTTGCACAGCATCATAACTAATGCTCTTACAAGTAGAAGGAAAGCTCCAAGTAGTAGAGACCACCTCTTTCCCCAATCAAAGCGCTGTGCTTGGGATGTATAAAAAAAGATGGTCGTAAAAATGAAAAGCAAGAAATATCGGCTCATAGCAGGGTGGTTTTATGAAAATAACTACAAAAGTTACTACAAAAACTCTGTTCCTCCTAATAAATTCTATAATAAGTCTCTATGCGCGCGACCTTAACTCTGTCAATGCTTAAAATTTATGATTCTACTGTTAGAATAACTATCTTCCATTAGAGGCAGAAACAACTCCACAGTCATCTATCCATTTTCCAACCAATCCTGCTACGATGAAATTTTCTGAGACTACCACTGAAAAAATTCTTGAACTCTTTAGAACAACTCAAAAGGAAAATATAAAACTGGCAACAGCATTCATCAAAAGTCAAAAGATCCAATTTGACTATACCCTTATACGGCCTTGTATGATTGGTTGGTAGAACAAAATGTCTTTAAGGCCATCAAACTGGAAAAGAACAAGTTGATCAAGTTATTCAACTTGAAGGAGCTTAACTTAACAATGAAGCACCTCAAGGAGCTGCCAGAAAACATAGGCCTGCTCTCCAACCTTGAGAAACTCACCTTAGAGGGCAATCAACTGCGGTACAATGTAAAGAACTCCTCGAATTGCATCTCAATTCAACAGCGTTAGAAGAATTACCAGCGGCTATTGGCACCTTACCAAATTAAGGCACTTATCTCTTTTCAGCAATCAACTCACACAATTGCCTTCTACTATTGGACAACTAAAAGCCTTACAAGTCCTTGAAGTTTCTGGCAACTTCTTAGTAGAATTGCCCACAGCATTGTTTCTATTGCCTAGATTGCGCATCCTCAATGCAGAATACAATTCTATTACTGCCCTACCTGATTTTTCTGGCGAATATTCTAACTTAGAACGGTTGGCATTAACGTATAATCAATTGACAGAACTCCCTGCCTCTTTTGAAAAATTCGATCAGTTATCCACTTTATTGTTAGGGGAAAATCAATTAGAGAGTTTGCCCGATTGCTTTGAATTGATGCAACACTTGAATATACTGCTCTTATCACAAAACCAACTGACCAGTGTGCCTTTAAGCCTTCAAGAAATCCCTCATCTATCTGAATTAGACCTCAGCAACAACCATATAGAAAAGCTACCCTTTGACTTTGAGAAGTTACAACAACTTCGAATACTGAAACTGGAAGACAATCCAATTCCTTACAACACCCTCTCCAAAATTGAACGTGCTTTGCCTTATGCAAGATAGAATCCTGATTATTGATTTATCATTAGGAAAAACCATCTAGATTTGAATACCTTTACCGATAACATTTATTCTACCTTAAAAAACAACCTTAATACGCCTATTTTATCCTAAAAAACCGACCATGAACCCAATGAAATACCTCTTCTTATTCTTAAGTCTTTTGCTAATGTCCAGTTGTAGCGATGAGAGAGAAAATGTCTTACTAGAAGTATTAGAAGCGATAGATGCAGACAATATAGCAAGCATAGAGCACCTTTGTACTCCTGAAGGGTTTGAGCAAATCAATCAGAGAGCACCTGTTTTACAATATATGCTGTCTAGTCAATGGGATCTTAATTATTATCATCCAGAAGCATCTGATGGGGATGACTTAGCTGAATGCTATATTTGTGATGAATTGGATGACTGCACCACTATAGATTTATTTCTACTCGCCAATAAAGAGGGAAAATGGCTCATTGACTACAACAACAAATCTCTTTCACTTATAATAGAACGTTTCTTGGGCCATTTAGAAAAAATAGATTTTGATGCCGCTATAAAAATCTCTGGTCGCCAGTTGAGAAAAAAATTACGAGAGATGAAAGCTGAAGTTGCCTTTTATGAGGACAGTGGGGACTTTAATCAAGAAGAAATAAATGACCTATTCAAGCATGTCTCTGATGTAGCCTACTTTCGCCCCTCTAAACAATGGATACAATGTGAAGATGATCCAAAATATCGCAACACCAAATACTGTCTTATTTGCAATCCTATGATGGGATGCGACAATGCTATAAGAATCACAAAAATGCGTGACAGAAGATGGTATGTTGAATATTATGGCGAATAAAATACCCCATGCACAAAAACGTAATAATACTCCAACTGGTTCTTATAGTAACCCTTTTTTCTGCTTGTAGAACCTCTACACCCCCTTCGTTAGTATCCAACCCTGCTATAGACACGGTTCTTGTTGTTAACCAAGCCATTCATTTCACTTATACAGGAAGTACCGAGGTATTTATTGACATAGACAATGATTTGGTGCCTGATTTTAATGCATTTCAGAACAGGCGGGTAATCGAGCCCATAAATTAATTGTTCCTGTGGGAAACATTAATCAAATTGTGGATGTTCATTCTATTCTAGAAGTAG
>JAMOLF010000170.1:0-25158 GCA_025267735.1 Mactra quadrangularis
AATACACTATAAAAGATTTAAAGGCAGAAGTAATATTGATGACATGTCAAATGTTAATTAGAAACTTTTTAGAATCAGTAGAAAGTGACGAACCACACTTAGATTTAGAAGAATTATCAACAGAAGGAAAAAGAAGTTATTTTATGTGAGTTGAAAAAGTTTAATGAAGACCTAATCTCTAATATTATGACTGATACTAAAATGCAAGAGATAATATCAAATTGTAATAAAAATATTAAACTGAAAAGCTTGCAAGAACTGTAGAGCCTATATCCCACTTCTATAATATAGTAATTGGTAAATTAAAATCAAAGATTATAGATGTAAATGAGGATGATAGTAAAATACTATGGATACCAGAACTTATCACATTACTTTTACTTCAAGATATGAAAGCTCATGGATATAATTTTAATAAATTCCCTTTCTTGAGTAAATATGATTTTGATGGACTTTTAGAGATCTATGTTAAAACCAATAAACTGCTGAAAAAACAATAATAAACACCGACATGATTCCCTATCAGAGCAAAAAGCGACTTATACAGAGGCCTATTTTTACAAAAAAATGGAGAGCAAAGGCTACGGTTATTTCAAAAAATGAATACTATATCTATAGCAATTGTTTGAAGAACTAATAAAGAGTAAGTATAAGTATAAATAGGTACTTACTCAATTTGGTTATAACGAAAATAATTCACGTTTGGCCAGAAAATCTCAAATAATTAACCCCTAAAACTACAAATTTTCCTTGATATGAATTTTATATTTCGCTACTATCACTATAAATATAACAGCCCAAGGAGAAATTGTGGTTTCAGATCTAAAAAGAATAGGCGAATTAATTGGTATCCCAGATAGTTCACTAAGAGCATTTGCAAAAAGAGATAGCTATAGAAGCAGCTTGTATAAGTTTTTGTGCATGTATCCAGAAAAAAGACCTAAAAAATATCGTCAATTATATTAAAAGTAATAATTTAAGTGGTAAATCCGCAAGTGGTTATTTATCAATTGCTAAGTTATCAAAACTTATTGATGTGGAAGTCTTTTTTCTTGGATGCATTAAAATATAAAGAGATTAAATATAAGGGTATTGAAGATCATGCTTGGACCTGCAAAATTGTAAATATACTACAGGCTATGAGCGAAGTAGATATTTTTAATTTAATGAATGACAGTGAAATTAAAGATGTTTCATACGAAAGTATCAAAAAGATTATAGATATGCCTCTTAATGTGTTTGAATATTTGCTTGATGACACTGTATCAATAACTCCCAACAATGAAAGTGTATTGATAAACGATAGCTTCAATACTATATTACGTAACTTATTAACTAAATTGTCAATAGATGAGCTAACTGAACTAGCTGAATTTAGAGAATTTAATTCAAATAAGATATTACAGATATTACAGGTATTCCTGGACGAACATTAACAGATTGGAAAAATGCAAAAAATTACAATAAGATACTATTTTGGATATATAAGTTAACAAAAAAGGATGATCTTAAATCTTCTTATCGTATCGCAAAAAAAGAAAAGATAGAATATTGAGTACGAGAATTGATATTCAAGGTAAAAAATTTGGCAAACTTACAGTTCTATCTTTTGACAAGTGCGTAAATACGCATGCTGTATGGAATGTTGAGTGTGAGTGCAAAAAGAAGCTAAAAGTTACTTACTCAAATTTGATTAGTGGTAATACAAAAGGCTGCAAGAGTTGTGGTCAAAAAGAAGCATGGAATTAAAAGTACATCATTTTATAAAAGATGGCTAACAATGAAAACTAACCATCCTAATGATATATGTAACGAGTGGAAAAAGTTTATAGCTTTTAAAGATGATACTTATGAGAGCTTTAATGAGTCATATAGTCTAAGAAGATTAGATAATACTAAAAAGTACTCAAAGAGTAATTGTTATTGGAGTGTACCTAGTGGAAATCGTAATGTTTAAAAATGAAAGAATATTATTTGACTAAATAAGATTAATTCTACAAGCTTGCCACCTCATCTAAAAGGTGTAAATATTTTTAGATGAACTCTTAAATAAAAAATCTAGTTTTTACCGCAGCACAATAAAAAATCATAAATCTTATCTTCTTAAATACAAGGATAGAAAACTCAATCTATCTTTCTTAATAAATCACTCAAACTTACAATTTTTGTTTTTCAATAATAATATATATCACTATAATTACATATATAAATAAGGAAGAACACATGAGAATATTATTTAAAAAATTAGCAGAGTTTTTAAATTGGTTAGGGTTTAAACTTTATACCTTTGGCGATGCAATCTTATAAGTATTAGCTGTTGTTTGATTATAAAAAATTTAAAGGAAAACTGAGATGCTAGATGAGATTATAAGATGGCTAGAAGAAAATTTTGAAGATCTAATTAGTGTGGAGATATACAAAACAATAAGTATTTAGTTGAAAGTAAACATTACAAAAAAAAAGGATTTCATTAGATATTTATCTGAATACGATTTTAAACTTAATGGAATTGGAACAAGAGAAATTATGTATTGTTGAATAACGATGAAAATCAAGATTTCACTATACAAGTAAGTGATTTTGAATTTAACGATGAATTAAATTTTGGGTAGCAAAAAACAAAAAACCTTCTCCTCTTTTTATGAACAAATTTACAAATTCCATTTTTAAATATTGTTGTATATCGCTATAATTACATATACAAAAAGAACATTATGAAAAGGTTTAAAAAATGAAAATAAGTTACTTGAAAGAGATTTTTAAAGCAGGAACAGTTGTTTTGACTAAAGAGAATATACATTTGTATTATAGGTTTATGAATGAAGCAGAGAAGTTAGAACATATATATATTATAACTAATGCTGTTGAGTCATTAGAGGTTAAATGTTTTCAATGTGATGAGTCAGATGTTTTATTGAATAATGATGTTTGTTCTCATTGTGATGGTTTAAACAGAAAATCTGATTATTTAGCCAAAGACGGTACAGTTATAATTGATAAAAAAATATACATTTGTATTATGAGTTTATGAGAGAGGATGATTTAGTTGAAAATGTTGATTTATTACATGAGATATTAAATGAAAGATTTGGTCCTATTTATAGTTGTTTAGATATGGATATTATAAAACTGCAAAAGAACATGACTTACGAGGTAGTAGGTAGAAAATTAGTAACTCAGAGTGTATTTGGAATAAAAGACACTCTAAAACCTATAAATGAGTATATCGTTGAAATTAAAGCTTGCAATAAATATAAGCATTACATATTTAATGATCTTGTAAAAAATATTCTTTATCAGTAGAACATTTAAAAAATTTAGAGATCACATTGTTTGCAGATGACGAAATTATGTATCTACTATAGATAATCTAATCTATGCTGCTTTAGATACTGTATCAGATGATTTCAAAATGAATGTAATTAATTATATTGAAGAGAACAATCTACAAGAACAAACAGGTATTAACTGTATTAGTAATATTACTGTTAACATTGTTGATAATAAGTACAAAGATATTTTTAATAAGTATGACCTTCTTGATTTTGAAGCTTCAAATATCCAAAACTTTATAAATGAATATAAGTTAAATAATTGGATAGGACTAACAGAAAAGCAGGTGTTGATAAAATTGAAAAATATGAACAAAATTGAAATCTCAAAAGTTGAGAGCCAGTATGATTTTATCTATGATGAGTCAGACATACCAAGTTATAATTTAAGAAACCTAGCGGAAGAAATCTACAAAACAGAGTGCATGTACGTATAATTTGAAGAAAGTTCATTTGAGCTTTCTTGGTGGGGCAAATTATCAATTGACTTTTTTAATCAGTATAAATATAATTTCTTTGGAACTCAGTAATCCAATTAATCTTAGAGAAAAACTTTTTAAAAATTACAAGTAGTTAACAAGTTGGTTTCAATCAACTACTTGTTGATAATATCGAACAATTTAAGTTGTAATGATTAATAATTGCTTATTATGCTTACAATTGAAGCTATTAAACTTGTCCCGTGAGCAATTCCTGAAATATTGGTATTTGCTAGTTCTTCTTTTAGATTAATAAGCTCTCCTTCAATTTCCAAATATTCTTTTTTAGTAAGCATTTGTTCAATCTTCTTTAGATTCTGCATATTAAAATTTGGTAGTTTCTTTAAAGAAGGTTTACTTCTATTAAATAATATAGACATTCATCTTCTTCTGTCCAAGGTAACTTCATTCCTAGTTTAATACCTTAATAGCTTTATATGAAGTGTTTCCTCTCATAGGACTGTATAAAGTGATCAAAGCCAGGATGGACTAAGTAAAATTCACTTTCAGGTAATGAGCAGTTTCTTAAAAACCCTGCTTTTTCAAAATGTTGCACATGTTTTTCTTCTATGTCATCGTATTTAACAATTCCAATTAATCCAACTTTAAATAATTCACAAAATATATGCTTTGCCCCAATACATCCATCGCAAGAATGTCCATCTTTTGCAATACAATTTTTTAAATCATTTGTTCTAATATTATATGAACTACATATATTAATTAAATCTTCTTTTTTTAAAATGTTAAACTTAAAACCAGAAAAAAACATATTATCATCAATTATAGTTCCTAGATGCTCTGTAAATTTTTGGAGATCTTCTAAATAAACCTCATCAATTTTAATCCCTGGTATTGTATTAACAATATTAGAAAATTTCTCTCCACTAATTTTACCTTTGATTTTACTTGTGTGAATATGATTACCAATCTCTATAAGATCTCTGGGTCTTTGAAAAGTATGTCTATAATATATTCAAATAATTCATCTTGATTTTTATATCTTTCATCTTCATCCTTAAACTCTATGAATCCAACTATATTTTTATTTTCATAATAATTAACCGCATAATTGAATATTGACTTAAGATCCTCAAAAGTGTAATCCAAATAAGTAATTTGTGAGTTTATATTCGCAAGATTAGGACTTCTTACATTGAACAGAGCTTCTTTCCTTAGAGATGCGTAAATATTGATATGACTATTTGCACTTAATGAATTTAAATGAAAGAGTAATCCGGATTGTGCAGATTTCCACATAGAAAAGTTTTTTCAACTAATCCTTCTTCTATTCTATCAATAAAAAGAGAGGTGTATACTCTTACGGAAAGTAAGGATTGACATAAATATGTAGCTAAACTTTTTAAAGCATCTTGTTTATCTTCAAGTTTATATTCAACTAAAGTATTTAAAATGATAGATGGATTTACTCTTACTAAATTTTTTTCTGGATACTGTTTTTTTTGCTCTGATACCTGTAAGATATTTATTAAATAAATCTTTTAATTTGGGAAAGCTATTTAAACTATCGTATATGTCTTTACAACAATTAATAAATTCTTCTTTAAAATCTTCAGATGCAGCTAAAACATTAATCATAATTGATGTTGATATGGAAATTCTCCAAAGATCTATCCATAAGTCATTACTCTTTAGTAAGTCCAGTATTGGAACGATTTATGTTTAATTGAACATCAAATGTATCAAGTTCTCTTCCATTAGGTATAGAGATACCACCTTTTTTTAAAACGATACTCTTTTTAGTTTCAAAAGTAAAGTTTTACCATATCCTTTAGTGCAATAACTATTTTTTTATTTTTATTTAAAAAATCATTAACATACGAAGTTTTAGCTACAAAACTATTTCCAGAAATTATATCTCCTGATAAAGTATTTGCATCCATTACCCATATAGATGTATTTTCTTTTGTTGGTGTATTATTTTCCATTAAATTATTCAATGTTGACTCCAAGATTTTATATCTTATAAAAGAGTACTAAAAAATTATTTAAAGAAACATTATTTTTTTCTTCATATTATTGCTTAAAACTTACAAATTCCATTTTTAATAAATATTATATATCGCTATAATTACATACATTAAAATAAAAAGGCCTACGATGAAAGTTATTAGATTAAATACAAAAACAACTAACTGGATTACTGATATAAATCCAGAACTAACAAATAAATATATATATGCACATTTCTTTGAACAATCATTTGATGTGGGTGTTTACCCAGAAGAGAAAATGGAAAAAAGTATCTCAAGTTGAATTCTTGTATCTAGCTACTTTTACAGGTACTAAAATTGAATCAAGTGACTCAATAGAGTCTTTTAAAGATGTTAGAGTTTTTGGAGAAGATGAAGTGCAAGCTGAATTGAATTTATATGTTAATTATGAACATTTATCTATGTAGTACTAACTCAAGTTGTATAGATCAATATGTCCAGCAGATTAAAGCTTCTAGTGAGTATATAAATTATAACAATACTAGAAGCTAGATTTTTAAATACAAAGTTCACAATAACTTTGTATTGCGTAGCTTCATTTTAAATAAACTATCTTCTATTTATTCTTGTGAATAAATCCAATAGGTTTTGTTATAACTACAAAAACTTTTTTGTCTTTTTCAACTGTAAGCATTCCCATTTTTGCTATCGCATAATCCTTTTTAAACGAAGTTTTTGCTTTTTTTGATAAGTTTTCAATTATTCTAATTGCATCGTTGTTTATTGAATGAGTAGCATCTAAAGAAACTACACAATCAATATCAAGTAAATGACCTTCAGCTTTTATCTCTTTGTTTCCGCATGTAATTGAATCAATTTTAGAATGAACTCTATTTGTTTGAAAGCTTGGTGTTGAATTAATAGAGGCTGTACATAATTTGCCATTTATTTCAACATTTACCATTCCTGGAACGATTTTAGTTAATTGAGCAATTACACCTGTTTTTAATTGACCCTCATAAAAATGTTTTTCGCAAGTCTTAGAGTTATCTTCTATCTTTTCTTTCTTTGAATATGTAATTCCTTTTGATACGCATCCTGATAGTAGAATTGTAATTGCAAAAATAATTGTTATATTTTTCATATTTCCCCTTGTATCTAAATTAACCGTATTATAACTGATAAGGAAGCTAATTTAAACAGATTTTACTAGAAATATACAATTTCCATTTTTATTATTTACTGTATATCGCTATAATTACATATATTAAAAGACTAGGGATTATCAATGATAGAAGAATATAAATTAGAAGAAATCAAAGATGAAGCAATTGTTTCAGAGATTAATAAATTTGCTTCACTTGAAGAAGATAAAAGAAGAAATCATAAAAACAAATTTTTAGGTTATAAAAAGAATGGGAATGAGTATTTATTGTTTTATATTTTGAAGTCTTCTCAAAGATACAGTACACACAAAGCCTCAGCAACTAAAAAATTTATGAGTATAGCAATTGGAAATAGTGCTACTTATCATGGAATGTTTTTTATGGAAGATAGAAAATTTAGTCAAGTAGTTATTTACAGGTTCACAGTAGAAAACTAGAGTTATCCAAGCTTATGAATTATTTCGAGTTGTAAAATAAATATATCTAAGAGTAACTTCTTTAGATTAAATAAAAGAAAGGTCCACTAATGATTGATTTTATAAATACGAATGAGAATGAACCCTTAATTAGAGGATGCATAAGTAAATATGAAGTTGTAATAGTAGTACTACCAGTGCAAAAGCAAAAAGTATTTTTTGAGATAAATTCTAATAAAGAGCTTGAATATAATATTTATCCAATAGATGCAGAATTTGAAAGTGATTTTGATGTGAAAAGAAATACTTATAATGTAGAGTTTGAAGAAAGCTCAGTAATTATTGATGGTGGAGTATTTGAAGAAAATTCTTCAATTATTGAATGTATAGAAACAATCCAAGATGAATATAAAAGGTTTTAATTATGAATTTAACAACAAAAAGAGCAAAAAGAATTAATAACAGCATTCCTAAAGATGGAATGAAAGTAATTATTGATAGTGGCAATAATGTATTTTTCAATGATAGTCAATGTGAAATATATACAGTACCAGAATTTTTAGAAGTAGAACAGAAACAATTGTTTCTTGTTATTTTGATGAAATTATAAGACACCTTGAGCGTGAGTCACCATGTTCTGATAATGACATTCTTGAAGTATTTTACGGTGATGAGTATGAAAGAAAAGGTAGAGCTAGAAATCTTGTTAAACATTTATGGGAAATGGACAATGATAATTTATTGAATAACTTAATCAATATAGATGGTTCATCATACGAAGAAGATAAAAACCTATATACATTTAAAATATTCGCAAATACTTATGTGTTAAAAATGCTTTAAATAAATACTAAATATCATGAGTTCAGATTAAGAACTCTTTGTTAGACACTTATCTCTCAAACTTACAATTTCCACTTTTCTTAAATAGTATATATCGCTATCATTACATATATTAAAAGAGAAAGGTTTTATGAAATGAAAATCAAAATAGACTTTAAACACATGAGTATTAAAAATTATTGGAGTGATAAAAAAAATATTAAAAATAGTATTACGTTGGAACTTAAAGAAAATGATGACTTAGAGGACTTCCTAAGAGTTGCTGAAGACAAGATAACTGATATTACAGCTTTGCTTTATCCTGCATCAAATGGCTCAGGTTATGACTGCATTATAGTTGACCCATACTCTAAAAATAGAAAACTTACAAACATAAACATTTATAGTGATAAGTTTAAAAACTTGTCTTATGAAAATTTAATCAATGCAGAAAGTAAGGATAAGTAATGACTAAAGAAATAAAAAATAGTTTAAAGCTATTAGTAGATGAAAAAAATATAGTTGCAGCACTAAGAGCAGCTAATGGATGGTATAGCAATGGTGTAGCAGTATCAGAGAATGCTAAATTTCATAAGTCTTTAATTACAAAATTTGAATCGTTAGCATTAAATGAGTTAAATGAAAAAGATTTAAACGCTTTAGAAACTAAATTTTGTCACAAGACACATTTTTTAAATGGAGTAACAAAGAAATATGCACTTGAGTATTACTTTAGTTCATTAGATTTTGATTTAAATATTAACAAAAAATCTATTACAGGTGGAGTTGGGAAAATATCTGCTGCAATGCTCAAATATTATATTGAACTTCAAAAGACTGTTAAAGATATATCAAGCGGTGCAATAAATGCAGAAATACTAATAGACAAACTTAATTTTAGCTTAAATTAAGTTTGTCTATTAGTAAATCCGCTATAATATGCTTGTATATTATACTAGCTATACTTTAGAATTAAGCAGAGATTTTACCTAAATTCTTCTAAATAAAAAATTCTTTTAGTAGAATTTATAATATTTCTGTTATAATATTTTTATAAATGGAGTTAAATTATGAGAGAATTATCAAGAAGAGAAGCCATTGAGTATGTATATGATAATAAAAATGGTTCTGTCGAATCTTTGATTAAATCAATTGGTAAACGACATGTAAAAGCCTTACAATTAACTGGACTTATCAAGAGAGGTCAAGAAAAAACTTCTTCAACTAATAGTTGGGCAAGAACAGAAGAAACTATAAAATTTATTGAAGCAATCACACCAAAAAAAGATTTTTCATTATTTGAAAAACTTCAAAATAAAATCAATAGCTTATTGATGAATAAAAACATTACTACTGCTTCACTTTAGAACTATTTAGAGAATGAAGTATGTTTCTTATTGGATACCACTAACAAATACTATAGACTTTACAAAAAAAATACCAAAAGTTCTAGAGCAAAATTGTGGTGCAGATATTTCAGATAATCTTGAAATAGATGAAAACCCACTTATATTAAATCTAATTGAAAACAAAGATTTAATAGTTACCTATAAAGATCAAAAATATACCCTTACATTTATTAGTTGTACTAAATATGGTATTTTAATATATAGTTATCCAAAAGAAAATAGATAGCTATTTCCAGGACTTATTGGATATTCAAAGTATATCACTATTTAAAAGATTTTTTTCATAAGCATGAAGCTCACAAAGATGAGGAAGATGCACTCCTTCATGGCTATAAAACGGATATTTTTCCTGATAATGATAAAATCATCCAGCATTATTCTAAAATATATCAAGAAAAAGTTGAGAATTATGAAGAAACGCTTTCTATTTCTTCGGTTGAATTTATTTTGGACAAATACAAGAAGAAAGAATTTACTATAGTAAAAGCTTTTGAAGTTATTTCAATAGTACAAAGAAAAATTCTTAAAATTAAAACAGAACTACAATATTTTAAATTTTTAATAAGTGCTTTTAAAAATGAAAAAATGAAAAATTACTACTTTCGTACGTATGAAAATGATATTTATAGACTTACAATTTTATATCAAAAAATATGAAGTATTAGATTAATCAATTAGATACTGAATATTCTAATATTATTAATAAATATCAAGTAGGACTTGCAATATTAGGAATTGTACTTGGTCTAGCACTTGGAGGTCTTGGAGTATACTTTGGTAAGAATGGTGCAACACAAAAAAGCTTAGATAGCTATTATCATGAATTAGTAAAAGAAAAATATACTTGCGATAGATATATTAGTAGAAGTCACTATAGTTGTGAAGAATCTTTTCCATATTAAATAATACTTCCAACATACAAAATGAGAACTAAGAGAATCTAATATTAAACTAGTTTAATACTTAAAAATTAACTAACATCAACACTAAACTATGATCTACAAATTTACATTTTTGCTTTCCTAAAATATTATATATTGGAGAGGGTAACTACAATTAAGATTTATATATAGTGATAGCTTGATATAGTTATTTATCAATCAAGCTATCAATGTAATATTGTATATATTAGAAGAAATTTCGCAAAATAAGACTTAATTAAAAAAACGGGTGCTTAAAATACTCTTGGAACTATGCTATATTGGGAGTAAACAAAGGTTTATTTACAAATGACTGTAAAGATGAGTATATTGTTGATGAAAAAGCACATAACCCAAGAGCAGTTAATTTAGTTTGTGATGCTACTTTTTATGGAAAAAGAAAAGATAAATTAGGCACCTTAGTTTTCAAAGATGTAGAGTCTAAAGAGATACTAATTTGGAAACATATTGAGAGTGAAATAGTTCAAGACTACAAATATTTAAAAGAAGAACTAATAGAACTTGGATATATCATCCAAAGTGTGACTTTAGATGGTAAAAGAGGCTTATATAAAGCTTTTAAAGATATTCCCATACAAAATGTGTCACTTTCATCAAAAGAAGATAATACAAAGATATATTACAATGAAACCAAAATTAGTAGCTTCTCAAAATCTTAAAAAGATAGTATCAAGGTTAACTTTAACAACAGAGAAAAATTTAACAAAAAGATTAGATGAATGGTTTGAAATATATAAAGACTTCCTTGAAGAAAAAACTGTATCTTCAACTACTGGAAAACTTCATTATACTCATCCAAGAATAAGAGCTGCATATAGAAGTTTAAAAACAAATCTTCCTTATCTTTTTACTTACAAAAAGCATAAAAAACTACATATACAAAATACAACTAATGCACTGGAAGGTGGAGTATTCTCTCATATGAAAAATATGATTAGTTTGCATCGTGGACTTAGTAAAAGTTTGAAGCTAAATTTAGTTGATTATTATTTGGTAAATTATAAGAAAAAGTAGAAAAGTAAGCACCCATATTTTTAATTAACTCGTTTAATCCAATTACGTAATGAGTCTATTTTTTTGATCATTCCAAAATAGTGGATTATAAAATATTTGCCACATTTTCCTTATCATCTTCACCAATATGAGAGTAAAATTTTTCAAATGTAACAAGGTTTTTGTGTCTTAAGATTTCCTTACCAATCATAGGGTTTACATTCTCTTCTGTTGATAGTCTAGTACCCAAAGAATGCCTATAACTATGGGGATTACCAACTTTTATATGATTATCTTTTGCTATTTTTTTTGTTATATTCCACATCTGGATACGTGTTAATTGCTTACCTTTTTTACTCACTGCTATATAATCTTCAGCAACTTCAATTAGATTATAATACTGCTTATATTTATTCATAATAAGATCAGGAATGTACTCTTTTTTTAGGTAAACATATTCAATATAATCACCCTTCCCATGTACTTTAATTTTATATAATTTAGAATTATTAGGAGAAGTTTTTAAATCACTTAGTTTTATATTGATAAGTTCACTTACTCTTACACCTGTATATAATAGAGTAATCACTAAAATATAATTTCTAAAATGGATAAAATTCGCATCCTTGTAATAAGTACCTTTACATTTTAATTCAAGGTGTTGAAGTATTTTTATCCTAGCATCTTTTTTAAAAAATTTGATTTCAGTATTTTTTGTCTTCAAATCTTTAATAGGTTTTATACCTTCAAGAATTGGTAATAAATTTATTTTTTCAAAATTATTATTACTAATATATTTAAATAACATTTTAATTATAATCAAAAATTGATTTGTAGATGTAGTTGAATGTTTCATTTCTGTTTTTGAGTATTTTAAGAATCTTGTAAAAAATCTTTCATTAATAGAATCTAATTCATAGTCATCTTGAAACCCAAGTGCATATTCTCTTAAGTGATGAAAAGCATTTTTGTAATTTTGATCAGTTGTATCATCTTTTATATACAAAGACTTGTAATCTAAAAAATCTTCTATCCATCTATCTAAATCATCAATAAAATTATCTTTTACTAATTTCATACTTGAAACCTTCTTTTTGTTAAATATTGTAGATATTATAGCAGAATAAATTAAAATATTTAAAAAATATTTATAGCATAATCCCCTAATTTATGGGAAGATGTTTTAATATACTTTACATTATATATGGTAATGTTAAATAAAATATAGGATATAAGAGTAGGGCTAAAATTTAAAAGCCTTTTTAGGAATCAAGTTTTTTGCTACTTTTTTAAAGATACAGAAAATTACGAATTTTGTTTGACAAAGATTTTTATTTATAAAAAGACTATTTATTGTAGCAAAAATAAAATTTACTGATTTTTAGGATAAAATACTACATTACATTAATTGAAGTAAGAAAATGGAAAAATACAGATTAGATTTGACAAAAGAGAATTTCACAAAATTAGAATTATTACTTGAAAAAAGTGCAGATGTAGATTTAATAAGTGAACTTGCAAAGGTCAAGATTATTAAGGCAAGTGATAAAAAAATTATTGCTACTCAAAAAGCTACAAAACAAAGATCATATGACAGAAATAGAATTATTAAATATATTTGATAAGAAAGTTGAAGATTATACTAATGTAGAAAAGTATGCAGTAAGTACTATTCAAGATGATTCAGATGATTTTGAAATAAAAGAATTTAAAGAAAAATTTAGTGATCAAATTAAAGCATTAAATGATTTTAATAAAGAATCAGGAGTAAATGCTATTCCTGAAGGTAAAATTAGATTTGGTGGTGGAACTGCCACTTACATATTAGTTTATCTTAAATATTAAATATCCACTACTTGATTTAATGGACATACAATTGTATAATTTTACAGATATTCAATAAAGGTGTTACGTTATGTCAAAAATAATCAAATAGTTTTATTGCTAATACTTATAAAGATTCTTTTCATCATATTGCTATAAAATATAGAGAAGGTATAAAACTAGATATATTAGTTGATACATCTGCAACTAATGTATATATTGATGATTCAAAAAAGATTTTTGACACTAATATTTATATAGAAAGTGTTGAAGACATAATTGCAAAAAAAATCATATTCAGGAAAACTGATAATTTAACCAGAGATATCTTTGATATATCTGTTGCTATTTCTAAAGACAATAATATATTTAGAAACCTTGTTCATGAAGGGAAAATTGATCTAAGTGATCTTTTAACACTAAGTGATTCTCTTGAAAGATTAAATAGCCAGAAATATAATGTAGGAATTATTGAAATCGAACCAAATCAGGAATATATGATATTGCAAAAAATGCAAAGTTTATAATTCAAAATGGTATAGCTATTACTAAAGTGAATTTAGAAAAAGAAGAAAAGATATATTATAAAATATTACCTAGTAATTTAGTAATAAAAGAAATATTCTCTTCAAAAGAAGATTTAGAAAATAGAAAAAATGCAATTCATGAAATCTACTCAGTAGATTCAATAGAATATTTAGACAAAGATAAGGTAACTAATTTTGTAAGTCCAGATAAATATTGTATTAGTATTATCTCAGAATATATAAAAAATGAAATAAATGATACAAGTAATGAAGATTATATAGAGTATTTTATGAATGATATTATTAATCAAAGTATTTTAGAAATATGTGATGTATTTAAGGATATTGATAAAAAAAAAAATAATTGATGAATCAATTGCTAATTGTGGATACTCACATATATTAGAAAATGAAAGTAACGTAGTATTAAAAAATGATATGGAACTTAGTGAAAATAATATCATTATAAATAAAGAAAAGAAAAAACATAAAAAGTTAATGTAAGTTTTTATGTTGATTAAAATAGAATTCAAGATACTAAAGTTGTTAGATAAAATAAAATTTTTAGTAATTCTAGGTATAGTGAAATTTAAATACAAATTAAAATAATTATTCAAGCTCAAAGTCTTTTTCGAGTATATAGTTTTTTGAATAACAACTATATAGATTTGAATTGTTGAAAGTCAAATGTTAGAGTCTTAAATAAGATAAATTGAAGTTTTTTTTATTTTAGAAAGTAAAACAATAGGTTCTGAAATAGGCTTTAGATTAAAGTATAAGTTTGAGGTAATAGAAGCTATAGTAGATTCTTTTGAGAATAACAAATTAGTAATTAATTCTTTAGCTTATAAGTAAAATGATTATACAATGTTCTAATGAAATTTTATGAATATGAAAGAATAGCAGAACAATTCAAAGATTTAATATTTCATATTAAAAAATAAAGCTTAATATATTTCATTCTATTTTAGAGGTTTTATTAATCATATTAGAATACAATAAAGGGAAAATTTTGAGTAAAAAACTTGACGAATTAGTTTTAATTGCATTAGAAAGAACACATAAAGGTGATAAAGGTTTTGAATTTGAAAGTTTTGCTCAAAAAATTTCAAGATGCAAACATGGAGAAGATTTTTTTGCTACCTCCCCGTTTAAAGATGATGGAGTAGATGGTTTTACAACTAGAATCTCAGAGGATTTAGTAGTTACAAAACAAGGAAGACCCAGTACGATTTTTCAATATGGTACTACTGAGAAATTTGCAGATAAAATCAAAACAACATATACTGATTTATTAGAAAAAGGTGTTAATGTTAAAAAAATAAGTTATTTTTCTCCTCGAGGAATTAGCCAGATTACAAAGCACATAGATGAATTAGAAGAAGAATTAGATATTGCTATATCAATAGTAGATCAAGCTCAATTTGGAATAATGGCTTCAAATGGTGAATGCGATCGTATTTTTAGAGAATTTGTTGCAACAATGATTGGATCACTTGAAAGTGAAGATGATAAGAATATTACATTAGACTATCCAGCTTTATACTTAAGTGCATGGTATAAATATGAGAATAGAACAGAGAGTAATAAAAACTATTACTAATGTAGCAGATAGTCTATAATATGGGCTTTACGTAACACTGATCCTGATAAACAATTATTTATGTCTGAGAAGGAGATATACGATTCAATTGAAAAAGAATTTCCAAGTGCAAAACAGACAATTAAATCGATATATAGTGATAGAATTACTTTTTTAAAAAATCAAAGGACAGAGTTTTCTAGACAAACAATTCAAAAACATAAGCAAGGTTATTGTTTACCACTAGAAACGAGAACTGACTTTACAAGTAAAAATGAAGATTCTAAAAATACATTGTTATTGGCAAAAGCCAGTTTTTTAAATCGCATAAATGAAAATTTAATTGAAAAAAGAAAAAATGAAATTGTAGATTTATTACTTCATTCAGTTAAACATGTTTTTACGAAACAAGGGATAAAACTTACTAGAAATATTGTTGATGATGAAGAAGATACATATAATGATATATACCTAAGTGACGCAATAGAAGAGGCAGTTAATGATTTAGATAAATTTTCTTTCTCAAATAAAGATAAAGAAATTGTATCTAAGATACTAAGATCAGTATTTGCTAATCCAACTAAGGTAGAGCAAGAATACTTAACAAGATCAAGTTATTTATATATTATGAATTATGTTATGCATAATAATATGGATATAATTTCTTATTTTGAAGAAAGAACAAAAAGGTTATCTTTAATTGTTCATTCAGATATACTTGTTTTAGCGTTAAGTGAACAATATTTACCCAAAGAAGGTCAACACTATAGAAATATGTTAGCATATTTACATCAAAAAGGTGCACAACTTATTATTACAGAAGAAGCATTAACTGAAGTATATAAGCAATTACATATTGCTACACTATCTTACAAGAGTGACATTCAACCATTTGAACAACACTTCACTATAGATACAGTTCGATATGTTCCTGTTTTAATGACTCGGGCAATATGTATAATAAACTTGATGGGCTGATAAACTCATGGGATCAATTTTTAAATAATTTTTGTGAACCTCATAATATATTACCTAAAAATAAATCTAGACATGTAAAAGAAGATTTGAAAATTTATTTAACAGATAAGTTTAAACTTGATTTATTAACCTCAAATGAATTAAAAAGTAAAATTGACCCTAATGTAGCTAAAGAATTAGCTGATATTTTAACACCGCATAAAAAGAAACCAATAATTGCAGAACATGTAGCAAATGTCAATATTTATGTATCTGCAATGAGAAAAATGAATAAAGAAATTAGTGCTAATCCTTTTGGTTATCAAACATATTGGTTAACTCGAGAGAAAAGAGTATATAATTATGCACAGAAATTTTTTGATGAACATGAACTTGAAATGAGAACTATTATGAGACCAGAGTTTATAATGGAACAAATAATGTTTACTCCAGATAAAAATAGTATAGTAAAATCATACACAGCGACTTTTCCAACTGCATTAGGAATACAAATGTCACAACAATTGGACGTTACTACCTTTAAAAAAATAATGGGAAAACTTAAAGAAGTTACTAAACTAGATTCAAGTAGAACTAAAGCAATCCTAAATAATGTCATTCAAGTTGCAGCAGAGGAAACAAATCTTACTCATAATATGGCAGTCTATGATCACGAAGAATTACCCGCATCTGGTTCAGAAAAATTAAATGGAAAAATAGATATTGAAGATCTATTTAAAAAAGCTGAAAAAAATATAGAAAATGATGAATAGAATTATGACCTATTTATATGAATTTTGATACAGCAGATTTATGCGATGATAATAAAAATAAAAAAATACAAGTACTGTCTTCAGATTACAAAAACTATGGAGTGGAGAGGTAACTAAAATTCATACACAATTTTGCTTATCCCTAAGCCACCATTTCGTTTCGTAACATAAACTCAATTTCTTGAAATTTACTAGGTGATAAATTTCCTAAATAACTATGACTTCTTATTCTATTATAATAAAACTCTATATATTCAAATATCTCTTTTTCGCTTGTTTTTTAGTATAAAAATATGTATTATAAACTAACTCTTGTTTTAATGATTTAAAAAAACTCTCTGCAACAGCATTGTCCCAACAGTTTCCATTTCTACTCATGCTTTGGATAATTCCATGTTTTTGTAATAAATCTTTATGACTATATGAAGCGTATTGTGAACCTCTATCTGTGTGCCATATTAAGCCTTTATCAGGGTTTCTATGAAGTATTGCCATATTAAGTGCATCATTTACTAGAGATACTTTCATCGTATCATCCATAGACCATCCAACAATTTTTCTTGAATATAAATCAATTACAGTTGCAAGATACAACCAGCCTTCTCCTGTTTTAATATAAGTAATATCACCTACATATTTTTCATTAGGACTTGAAGCATAAAAATCTCTATTTAATAGATTTGGGGGGCTATTGGTAAATTATGATTTGAATCAGTTGTATTCTTATATCTTCGTTTCATTTTAACTTTTAAGTTTAAATCTTTCATGATACTTGAAATACGTTTTCTTGAAATGATTAATCCATATAATTCTAAGAGTTTAGATTGAATCCTTCGTGTTCCGTAGTTGTTTCGCCCTTGAACAAAAATAATTTCAATTAATTCATTAACTTTATCATCAGTTTTTTTAATAACACTACCAGCTTTAATCCAATGGTAATATAAACATAAATTTACTTTTATTACTTTACACATTAATTTTATACTAAAACTCTTTTTATTTTTAAAAATCCAAGCGTACTCGTATAATAAGAATAGAGATATAAGTGTATTATATTTCAAAGAGTTTGTTGTTGATATATCGGCATGCGTATAAAGTAATAAATATTATTTATTAGCTTGTTGTTAAGTCAGATAGTTAAACAACAAATTTGAGTGGCGACAGGATAAGTGAAAACTATATCGAATTCACGAGTATAAATTTTGTATAACAACTCAACATGAGTAATATACTTTTAGATTAACAAACTCTTACTTATTAAATAATATGGAGGTTACGGAAATGTATTCAATAGGATTAGATGTAAGTAAGTTAACTATTAACTGTTATATTCCAAATGGTGACTTAGATTTAGTTATTAAGAACAATCAAAAATCAATGACTAAATTTTATTCAAAATTAAAGAAAATATACAAAAAAGATATTGTTAAATTAGTATTTATCTTTGAACCAACGGGAAGTTATTCTACTTTGTTAAAAATGTTTTGTACTAAAAAAATATAAAAGCTTTTATTGTAAATCCTAAACAAAGTCATAATTTTGGACTTAATTATATAAATTGAATGAATAAATAAGAGTGATATTTTATTAGTTTTTAAGGTGGCGACTTTAAAGAGTTTCTTTTGCGAAGTACGCTGTTGCCTTTTTTAATATGTCACGTTCTTGCTTTGCTATTTTTAACTCACGACGAAGACGCTTAACTTCAACCTCAAGTGGTTCTTTAGTATTAGAAGATAGTGATTCTCTTGTTGGGATGTTGTGAGCTTTTTTATATGCAGTAACCCAATGATATAAAGTCTTTGAGTTTAATCCTAAATCTTCTGCTACTTCCTTTACACTTTCATCATTATTTAAAATTAACTGAACTGTTGAATCTTTAAATTCTTTACTATATTTCATGTCTAACCTTTGTTCATTTATTTTATCTCAGAATCTTTTGATTCAGAGTATGAATTTAGGTTACCACTCCAGTTAGTTAATTTAGAAATTTTGTGTTCTGTAAAGTGTTTGCAAATTATTTAAAGAGTCTACTAATAGAGTAGACTCATATAAAACTCAATTTTAAAATATTTTATTATTTAGTTATAACTATCGTTTCAGTATCAGCCATCCACTGAATATATCCTCCATATGTAACTGGATCTGCTGCATATTCGCTAGATGAGAATCTTACCTCTGTAGTTTTTAAATTCCCAGACTCATAAATATTTACAAATTGTACACTATTACTAGAACCTACTCCTGTATTAACCAATTTTACATTGTCAATTATTGCACCCAATCCATTATCTTGTCCAGATTTTTCTCTAATAGATACTTTCATAGTTGATTTACCAGTAAATGTCGTATTGTATGTTACCCAATTTGAACTTGGATTAACAATCATAACTAACTTATCATTAACTAATACTTCAAAATCAGATGTTCCTGCTCTTCTGGCATAAGCATCTAAAGATAATGTATATTTATACATATCATATGCACCCGTAACTACTTGAGATATTTCATCAAATCTATTTCTATCTAAATCTAACTCTATCTTATAGTTACCATCTGTAGCACTTCCACCTAATTTAGGAGTCCATATCTCAATACCTCTTGTAGTAGATGAATGGTTCCAATTTGTTACATTTTTTTGTTGGAGCCCAACTTCTATTTAATGAAACGTTGTTCTCTTCAAATGAACCATTCTGAATTAAGTTTAATGTAGTGTCAATATCTACATCATTGTTTCCACCATCATTGTTTCCACCATCATTGTTTTCACCATCATTGTTTTCACCATCATTGTTTCCACCATCATTGTTTTCACCATCATTGTTTCCACCTGTTCCAAACAATTCTTTTGCCTCATCATCTGTTATAGGATCATATGTATTGCTACCCTGGTTATAAGCGTTTCCTAAATCATTCATATATAAAACTTGATCAGAAAATGACATTTGAGTAGTAGATGCACCTAAATCCCAAACAAAATATCCTAAATAAGCATTATCCTTAACAAATTTAGCTCTATTAATATTATTACTTCTAGATTCTACAAAAGATTCATCTGGTGCCCATTGATTATTAATTGTTATACCAAGATTAACTTTTCCCTTTCCCACTATATTTCCATAATTATTAATTGCTACATCCCATCTAAAGTTACGTCCAGCATCATAAGCCATAACATTATAAAAATCGAATATACCTAATGAATTATTTAATAATTGTGTTACTTCTCCATGATGACTACTTCTTGAAGTTTCTATAAATGAACAATTCTCAAAATTTGAATTATCTGAACAATTCTCAGGATCAGCTCCAACATGATATGTTGTTAAAGACAATAACTTATCTTTACTGTTTTCAGTTAACTTATCCTTAAGAAGTTGCATTGTTATTCTTAGGTTCTCACCTTCTGTTTCAGTAATTCTTGCAGCTTTCTCAAAGTCAAAATCTAAACCATCTAACTCTACATATCCAGCAACATTATAATGTTCTGATATACATTGTTCCACTGGGTTAAAATTAGGGTTTGAAACCATACCACCAGTCATTAAAGGACAATTCTCTGCAGCTAAGGTACAACTGTTGTTTTCACTATCAGTCCCCCAGTCTTGCCATTTTAAGCTTCCATCTTCATTGGTTTGCTGTGTTCCCGCATTATTATCCCAAACTGTTTCTTGATCACCATCAGGGTCAACTAATTTAGTAGATTTACATTCTATAATTTCATCTAGTGCTAGATTCTTCTTGTAAACTGGAAATCTTTTATTTGCTAAATCATATAAATTTTGAGCAACAGTTTCTCTACCTACTTCAGTATTTAGTACATCCCAAATACTCTCATACGTTTGTCCACCAAATGCAACCAGATATTTAGCCTCTGGGTTTGCAAGTTTTGCTTGTGTCCACGCTAAATATTGCTGTAACATAGAATATTTATCATAAGTAGGAATATCTAAACATTCCATCAGAACCTACTAAAGTACCATCTACCTCCCATCTTCCAAATGAAAGTAAAATACCATCTATATCTCCTGCAGCAACTTCTACACCTGTTTGTTCATTCATACCATTCCATGATGTCCAATAAGCAACTTTCTTTGGTGTTTCTAGTCCAAATGTCATTGTTATACAAAACATTAAAAAAACTATTATCTTTTTCATAACGACTCCTATTATTTATATGTAATTATATATAAAAAAAGTTTCATATAAGAGTCAAAATTATATTTCTGAAAAAATTTTAAAATTTAAGTAAATGTTTAGGGATATATCCAGCTTCATATTCAATTTTACACCAGTTAAAATCATCACAATATTCAATATTAATTGTTTTATTTCTTTTTAAAATATAAATAATAGCTGCTTTATAGTAAGGCTTATTTTTTACATTTAATTCATCAACAACTACCCTAGCTGTAATTTTTTTACGTTTTTTATTTATTTTAGAACTATTTTTTGTTTTTTTTGATAATTTTTTTATCTCTTCTTTTAGAAAATTAATTTGAACATGTAATTCCTCGTATCTCACCTTTATAAGATTCATCATTTATTATAACTTTTGAGTTATCACTTTGTAAAACTCTTTATTTTTATATAACTCATCTATCATAAGTCTAATCTCAGCTATTTCATTTTCATTTAGCTTAGTTTTATCCTTTGTTATTTCAATATCCTTTAAAAGGGATTGGAATCCTATCTTAAATAATAAGAGTTCCAATTCTGAAGTTTTAACTACATTATCATTTGATAAAACTATATTTATACTAAATAAAATTAAAAATATTACTTTATTCACTTAAGATCTCCATTTGATGATTTATTCTTTTGAATTAAAAAAATGATTCAATATTTATATCGCCATATTAATTTTATCTTTTCAAATATTTTCTTAAAAAAGAAAATATAAAATTCTAAAACACATATAATATAAAGAACTATTGAAAGTTTAATTTTAACTCATTCATATATTAGTTAAATCCTCTAAATTTAACCTTATTTTAAAAACATCTTTTTTATATCATTAAAATACTCTTCTCTAAGAAGGTTTTGTTTGATTTTGATCAATACTTCCACTTGTATATTCAACAACCCCTTGCCTTTTTTGTTTTAGTATCTATTTTAAGGGATCTTGCATAAAAGTTCTCCCCATGGATTTCATTCATTTTTCTACGAATTTTTTAAAACGTCCTTTTTTGAGAAAGGTGCAACAAAGTCAGTAAACCATAATCTATCACCACAATTCCAATCATTATACTCCAAAGAATTAGGATTTGAAATATACTTTTTTTCTCTATCTTTATCTAAGAAAGCCCAAGAAACATACCCTTTAAGACCATGTTTATCTTCTAATATAAAAATATTGTTTATGATCAATTGCTGGTATTATATAATTTGCAGCAGCTGATATAGGCCATTCTTTATGAAGTGGAGACATGCTCCACAACCACACTATTTTCCCAAGATCTTTATGTTTATTCTCTATATCTTTATCAATCATCTATATCTCCACATTATAATGTTGCATTAACTCTTCAAGAGTTTTATCTGAATTTGAGCTATTCCCCTTTTCCATATAAAACAATTTCTTTTTCATCAGAACTATCAGATGGATTTGTAACTGTAAGTGTTACATCAGACCCATCAACATCAGCATTTTCAAATTCTATATAATCTTCAATACTATCTTCTTCATCTATAAGAAGTTCACTAAGATCTATTTTATCTCCACTTGGATCACTAACCATTGCATCAAAAGTAACATTATTAAGCTCATTTAAATAAAAGTAGGAATGAGAATCATTTATTATTTCTATTTTATTAAATGTATCATTTCCATTATTAATAAGAATATCTTTATTAGTTTCATCAGATGTAATACTAACATCCATAGTAGACAATAAAGTATCATCATCATAAATATTTATACTTATATTACCAGCTCTTGAGAACTGCTGATACATAATAGCATTACATTGTTTAATATCATAATCAAATTCTATGGTAAATTTTTTCATTTTGTCCTAAAAATGGATTACTATAAGATCTATCATCCAAGGAACCTAAGCCCACACCATTTAAAGACATATCTATAACTTCATGGTCAATTTCAGCTTCATGCTCACTATCTCTATTATAAATTTTTGCTGCACTAATTGTTATACCTAAAACCATTATTTACTAGACTAAGTTCATCTACAGGGGCTTCATCAGCTCCTAACCAAATACCATCTTTACCAAAATTTGCTTTTTGCTCTCCTATCTTTCCTATTGTAAAATCATGAATATAAGTAGTACCATTACTTTCATCATAAATTTTAAATACATCTTGATGGGATGAAGCTATATAGGTGTTATTATTTCCTCTTTCATCTATATTTAATAGATAATTTTCCTCTTCATATGGAATAAAATAATTTGATAAATCAAATGTTTGATCATCAAGTTCAACTTCAAAATTACCTTGGAAAGAGTGTTCTATCCCTATCTCCTTTTCATATTCACTATTTGCCTGTGTATTAATAGTAGTGTAATCTATTATTAATTCATGATCCTCTACAAATATTTTTCTAATTGAAGGAGTATCAAGTGTATTATTAAAATAGTCTTTGATTATTGTAGCCCCCAACAACTCACCAGTTGTAGAATAGTTTTTTCACAATTAAATCTGATTTCTCTCTATAGGTTTTTATTTGATAATTACTATTTTTATAACTAGAATCTTCTTGAACACTTATATAAAGCTTATTATTTCCTTGAGAATCAACAATATATGTTGTTGATTCTAATAATGAAACGTATATATCATCATTTTCTTCACCTTGTAATCTATTTACTCCTAATCCACCTTCTAGTCTATCATCTCCTTCTCTACCGAAAATATCATCATCTGTATTTGATCCTACTAATGTATTATCTGTACTATCTCCTATTGTTGTAGTGACACCTTCATTGAAATACTCTTGCATATCTTTTATACCAACAAGATTATAATACTCTATCAACTCTTCAAATGTTCTATCTTCACTTAAAATATCACCCTTTCCATATAAAACAAATACTTTCTCTTCTAAGGTTTTAGGGTTTGATATAGTTATAGTTACATCTGTTCCATCACTATCACTAGTTTCAAATGTTATATACTTCTCAAGGCTTTTTTAATTCAATAGGGAAATCAGCTAAATTAATATGATCTGACTCCTCAGTTTCAATAGTATCAAATGTTACATCATTTACTCCATGTAAATAAAAGTATGCAGCACCTTTATTTGTTATTTCTACTTTGTTAAATGTTGATTCACTATTTTGTAGTAAAAAGCTTTTTATCTCTTCATCACTACCAATATCAATTGTCTGGCTTGATACTAATACTTCATTATCATAAAGATTGATATCTATACTGCCTCCTATGTTATAAATTTGATACATCTCCATATCAAGTTTTTCTATATCTTCATTAAATGTAAGGATAAATGTTTCATTATCTTTTAATGCTACATCATTAAGTCCTCTTCCACTATCTGTTACTCCTAGTCCCATTCCACTCAACAAATCAAGTTTTGATTTAACTCCATCTTTAAACCCTTCAACTTTAACTTGTAATCCATTATCTTCTAAACTAATATAATCTACTAAATCTGCAATATATAAGCTTGACCAATCTCCATCTTCACTAAAACTAGCTAGTTTTTGTTCTATATCTCCTGTCTTATATTCATGTATATAAGTATTACCTTCACTATGTTCATCTACTTTATATATATCTTTGTATGGTGAAGCTGTATATATATTACCATCTCCGCTATCATATATATTGACTATATATTTATCATCTGCTTCATATGGTACTACATATTCTGATAAGTCATATGTTTTATTATCTCCTTTTGCTACAAAATCTCCTTGAAGTATATAGTCTATTTGTGTTTCTGTACTATACTCACTATTTGGCTTAGTATTAATAGTCTCATAGTCGATAACCAATTCATGAT
>JAMOLF010000171.1:0-20406 GCA_025267735.1 Mactra quadrangularis
TGACCGATTTGACTTCACCTACCAACCCCACCCACCAACCGGAAGTTTGGCGACTCTGAATCCTCCGCACCAAAATTTGCAATTTCTTGAATTTTCTGCATACGCGGACCTGTCGCAAAGTTCAAAATTTCACGAAATTTTTTTTTCTCCAGTTTTGGCCTAAGAAGGTCCCAGCGGGTCCGAATATAAGTTTCCTCAGCGTCCTAGGTGGACCTTAGCCCCAAAAACCTGTTTTAAGGGGGTCAGACAGCTCTGAAGGCAATAGTGCAGAATTTTGATATTTGGGACCCTGAAACGCAAAATCGAGGCCCCCGCTATCCGCACCGCTTTAGGACCCCGGTTACGCGCTTTACCTTGACCGACTTGACCCCCCGAACAGACCTCATCACCCTTGGGGCGGTTTCGTGACGCTAAGTTTTTCGCTCAAAAACTGACATTTTCTGCATACGCGGACCTGTCGCAAAGTTCAAAATTTCACGAAAATTTTTTTTCTCCAGTTTTGGCCTAAGAAGGTCCCAGCGGGTCCGAATATAAGTTTCCTCAGCGTCCTAGGTGGACCTTAGCCCCAAAAACCTGTTTTAAGGGGGTCAGACAGCTCTGAAGGCAATAGTGCAGAATTTTCATATTTGGGACCCCTGAAACGCAAAATCGAGGCCCCCGCTATCCGCACCGCTTTAGGACCCCGGTTACGCGCTTTACCTTGACCGACTTGACCCCCCGAACAGACCCCATCATCCTTGGGGCGGTTTCGTGACGCTAAGTTTTTCGCTCAAAAACTGACATTTTCTGCATACGCGGACCTGTCGCAAAGTTCAAAATTTCACGAAAAAATTTTTTCTCCAGTTTTGGCCTAAGAAGGTCCCAGCGGGTCCGAATATAAGTTTCCTCAGCGTCCTAGGTGGACCTTAGCCCCAAAAACCTGTTTTAAGGGGGTCAGACAGCTCTGAAGGCAATAGTGCAGAATTTTGATATTTGGGACCCCTGAAACGCAAAATCGAGGCCCCCGCTATCCGCACCGCTTTAGGACCCCGGTTACGCGCTTTACCTTGACCGACTTGACCCCCCGAACAGACCCCATCACCCTTGGGGCGGTTTCGTGACGCTAAGTTTTTCGCTCAAAAACTGACATTTTCTGCATACGCGGACCTGTCGCAAAGTTCAAAATTTCACGAAATTTTTTTTTCTCCAGTTTTGGCCTAAGAAGGTCCCAGCGGGTCCGAATATAAGTTTCCTCAGCGTCCTAGGTGGACCTTAGCCCCAAAAACCTGTTTTAAGGGGGTCAGACAGCTCTGAAGGCAATAGTGCAGAATTTTCATATTTGGGACCCCTGAAACGCAAAATCGAGGCCCCCCGCTATCCGCACCGCTTTAGGACCCCGGTTACGCGCTTTACCTTGACCGACTTGACCCCCCGAACAGACCCCATCATCCTTGGGGCGGTTTCGTGACGCTAAGTTTTTCGCTCAAAAACTGACATTTTCTGCATACGCGGACCTGTCGCAAAGTTCAAAATTTCACGAAAAAATTTTTTCTCCAGTTTTGGCCTAAGAAGGTCCCAGCGGGTCCGAATATAAGTTTCCTCAGCGTCCTAGGTGGACCTTAGCCCCAAAAACCTGTTTTAAGGGGGTCAGACAGCTCTGAAGGCAATAGTGCAGAATTTTGATATTTGGGACCCCTGAAACGCAAAATCGAGGCCCCCGCTATCCGCACCGCTTTAGGACCCCGGTTACGCGCTTTACCTTGACCGACTTGACCCCCCCAACAGACCCCATCATCCCTGGGGCGGTTTCGTGACGCTAAGTTTTTCGCTCAAAAACTGACATTTTCTGCATACGCGCACCTGTCCAACAAGTACAGTTTTAGGCCAGGCTTAAATAAAAAGCCTATGAAATCCCCACTTTTGGCCTGGAAATGCCCCGGGAGACAATGACATTGTCATCCCGGGGCATTTCCAGGCCAAAAGTGGGGATTTCATAGGCGGTTCCGATCCATCTCCAACGGATATAGCGCGCAAACGCCTGTGTGGCTGGGCTTTCACACCTCTGAGATGAATAGAACTGAGTATCCCTGTTAATTACAGTAGGAAACCATTGAGAAACATTACCTGGCCTCACGCTTTCCCGTTTGACTTGCGAACCCCGGTTAAGCGCATTTCCTTGACCGATTTGACTTCACCTACCAACCCCACCCACCAACCGGAAGTTTGGCGACTCTGAATCCTCCGCACCAAAATTTGCAATTTCTTGAATTTTCTGCATACGCGGACCTGTCGCAAAGTTCAAAATTTCACGAAATTTTTTTTTCTCCAGTTTTGGCCTAAGAAGGTCCCAGCGGGTCCGAATATAAGTTTCCTCAGCGTCCTAGGTGGACCTTAGCCCCAAAAACCTGTTTTAAGGGGGTCAGACAGCTCTGAAGGCAATAGTGCAGAATTTTGATATTTGGGACCCCTGAAACGCAAAATCGAGGCCCCCGCTATCCGCACCGCTTTAGGACCCCGGTTACGCGCTTTACCTTGACCGACTTGACCCCCCGAACAGACCTCATCACCCTTGGGGCGGTTTCGTGACGCTAAGTTTTTCGCTCAAAAACTGACATTTTCTGCATACGCGGACCTGTCGCAAAGTTCAAAATTTCACGAAAATTTTTTTTCTCCAGTTTTGGCCTAAGAAGGTCCCAGCGGGTCCGAATATAAGTTTCCTCAGCGTCCTAGGTGGACCTTAGCCCCAAAAACCTGTTTTAAGGGGGTCAGACAGCTCTGAAGGCAATAGTGCAGAATTTTGATATTTGGGACCCCTGAAACGCAAAATCGAGGCCCCCGCTATCCGCACCGCTTTAGGACCCCGGTTACGCGCTTTACCTTGACCGACTTGACCCCCCCGAACAGACCCCATCATCCTTGGGGCGGTTTCGTGACGCTAAGTTTTTCGCTCAAAAACTGACATTTTCTGCATACGCGGACCTGTCGCAAAGTTCAAAATTTCACGAAAAAATTTTTTCTCCAGTTTTGGCCTAAGAAGGTCCCAGCGGGTCCGAATATAAGTTTCCTCAGCGTCCTAGGTGGACCTTAGCCCCAAAAACCTGTTTTAAGGGGGTCAGACAGCTCTGAAGGCAATAGTGCAGAATTTTGATATTTGGGACCCCTGAAACGCAAAATCGAGGCCCCCGCTATCCGCACCGCTTTAGGACCCCGGTTACGCGCTTTACCTTGACCGACTTGACCCCCCCAACAGACCCCATCATCCCTGGGGCGGTTTCGTGACGCTAAGTTTTTCGCTCAAAAACTGACATTTTCTGCATACGCGCACCTGTCCAACAAGTACAGTTTTAGGCCAGGCTTAAATAAAAAGCCTATGAAATCCCCACTTTTGGCCTGGAAATGCCCCGGGAGACAATGACATTGTCATCCCGGGGCATTTCCAGGCCAAAAGTGGGGATTTCATAGGCGGTTCCGATCCATCTCCAACGGATATAGCGCGCAAACGCCTGTGTGGCTGGGCTTTCACACCTCTGAGATGAATAGAACTGAGTATCCCTGTTAATTACAGTAGGAAACCATTGAGAAACATTACCTGGCCTCACGCTTTCCCGTTTGACTTGCGAACCCCGGTTAAGCGCATTTCCTTGACCGATTTGACTTCACCTACCAACCCCACCCACCAACCGGAAGTTTGGCGACTCTGAATCCTCCGCACCAAAATTTGCAATTTCTTGAATTTTCTGCATACGCGGACCTGTCGCAAAGTTCAAAATTTCACGAAATTTTTTTTTCTCCAGTTTTGGCCTAAGAAGGTCCCAGCGGGTCCGAATATAAGTTTCCTCAGCGTCCTAGGTGGACCTTAGCCCCAAAAACCTGTTTTAAGGGGGTCAGACAGCTCTGAAGGCAATAGTGCAGAATTTTGATATTTGGGACCCCTGAAACGCAAAATCGAGGCCCCCGCTATCCGCACCGCTTTAGGACCCCGGTTACGCGCTTTACCTTGACCGACTTGACCCCCCGAACAGACCTCATCACCCTTGGGGCGGTTTCGTGACGCTAAGTTTTTCGCTCAAAAACTGACATTTTCTGCATACGCGGACCTGTCGCAAAGTTCAAAATTTCACGAAAATTTTTTTTCTCCAGTTTTGGCCTAAGAAGGTCCCAGCGGGTCCGAATATAAGTTTCCTCAGCGTCCTAGGTGGACCTTAGCCCCAAAAACCTGTTTTAAGGGGGTCAGACAGCTCTGAAGGCAATAGTGCAGAATTTTCATATTTGGGACCCCTGAAACGCAAAATCGAGGCCCCCGCTATCCGCACCGCTTTAGGACCCCGGTTACGCGCTTTACCTTGACCGACTTGACCCCCCGAACAGACCCCATCATCCTTGGGGCGGTTTCGTGACGCTAAGTTTTTCGCTCAAAAACTGACATTTTCTGCATACGCGGACCTGTCGCAAAGTTCAAAATTTCACGAAAAAATTTTTTCTCCAGTTTTGGCCTAAGAAGGTCCCAGCGGGTCCGAATATAAGTTTCCTCAGCGTCCTAGGTGGACCTTAGCCCCAAAAACCTGTTTTAAGGGGGTCAGACAGCTCTGAAGGCAATAGTGCAGAATTTTGATATTTGGGACCCCTGAAACGCAAAATCGAGGCCCCCGCTATCCGCACCGCTTTAGGACCCCGGTTACGCGCTTTACCTTGACCGACTTGACCCCCCGAACAGACCCCATCACCCTTGGGGCGGTTTCGTGACGCTAAGTTTTTCGCTCAAAAACTGACATTTTCTGCATACGCGGACCTGTCGCAAAGTTCAAAATTTCACGAAAATTTTTTTTCTCCAGTTTTGGCCTAAGAAGGTCCCAGCGGGTCCGAATATAAGTTTCCTCAGCGTCCTAGGTGGACCTTAGCCCCAAAAACCTGTTTTAAGGGGGTCAGACAGCTCTGAAGGCAATAGTGCAGAATTTTCATATTTGGGACCCCTGAAACGCAAAATCGAGGCCCCCGCTATCCGCACCGCTTTAGGACCCCGGTTACGCGCTTTACCTTGACCGACTTGACCCCCCGAACAGACCCCATCATCCTTGGGGCGGTTTCGTGACGCTAAGTTTTTCGCTCAAAAACTGACATTTTCTGCATACGCGGACCTGTCGCAAAGTTCAAAATTTCACGAAAAAATTTTTTCTCCAGTTTTGGCCTAAGAAGGTCCCAGCGGGTCCGAATATAAGTTTCCTCAGCGTCCTAGGTGGACCTTAGCCCCAAAAACCTGTTTTAAGGGGGTCAGACAGCTCTGAAGGCAATAGTGCAGAATTTTGATATTTGGGACCCCTGAAACGCAAAATCGAGGCCCCCGCTATCCGCACCGCTTTAGGACCCCGGTTACGCGCTTTACCTTGACCGACTTGACCCCCCCAACAGACCCCATCATCCCTGGGGCGGTTTCGTGACGCTAAGTTTTTCGCTCAAAAACTGACATTTTCTGCATACGCGCACCTGTCCAACAAGTACAGTTTTAGGCCAGGCTTAAATAAAAAGCCTATGAAATCCCCACTTTTGGCCTGGAAATGCCCCGGGAGACAATGACATTGTCATCCCGGGGCATTTCCAGGCCAAAAGTGGGGATTTCATAGGCGGTTCCGATCCATCTCCAACGGATATAGCGCGCAAACGCCTGTGTGGCTGGGCTTTCACACCTCTGAGATGAATAGAACTGAGTATCCCTGTTAATTACAGTAGGAAACCATTGAGAAACATTACCTGGCCTCACGCTTTCCCGTTTGACTTGCGAACCCCGGTTAAGCGCATTTCCTTGACCGATTTGACTTCACCTACCAACCCCACCCACCAACCGGAAGTTTGGCGACTCTGAATCCTCCGCACCAAAATTTGCAATTTCTTGAATTTTCTGCATACGCGGACCTGTCGCAAAGTTCAAAATTTCACGAAATTTTTTTTTCTCCAGTTTTGGCCTAAGAAGGTCCCAGCGGGTCCGAATATAAGTTTCCTCAGCGTCCTAGGTGGACCTTAGCCCCAAAAACCTGTTTTAAGGGGGTCAGACAGCTCTGAAGGCAATAGTGCAGAATTTTGATATTTGGGACCCCTGAAACGCAAAATCGAGGCCCCCGCTATCCGCACCGCTTTAGGACCCCGGTTACGCGCTTTACCTTGACCGACTTGACCCCCCGAACAGACCTCATCACCCTTGGGGCGGTTTCGTGACGCTAAGTTTTTCGCTCAAAAACTGACATTTTCTGCATACGCGGACCTGTCGCAAAGTTCAAAATTTCACGAAAATTTTTTTTCTCCAGTTTTGGCCTAAGAAGGTCCCAGCGGGTCCGAATATAAGTTTCCTCAGCGTCCTAGGTGGACCTTAGCCCCAAAAACCTGTTTTAAGGGGGTCAGACAGCTCTGAAGGCAATAGTGCAGAATTTTCATATTTGGGACCCCTGAAACGCAAAATCGAGGCCCCCGCTATCCGCACCGCTTTAGGACCCCGGTTACGCGCTTTACCTTGACCGACTTGACCCCCCGAACAGACCCCATCATCCTTGGGGCGGTTTCGTGACGCTAAGTTTTTCGCTCAAAAACTGACATTTTCTGCATACGCGGACCTGTCGCAAAGTTCAAAATTTCACGAAAAAATTTTTTCTCCAGTTTTGGCCTAAGAAGGTCCCAGCGGGTCCGAATATCAGTTTCCTCAGCGTCCTAGGTGGACCTTAGCCCCAAAAACCTGTTTTAAGGGGGTCAGACAGCTCTGAAGGCAATAGTGCAGAATTTTCATATTTGGGACCCCTGAAACGCAAAATCGAGGCCCCCGCTATCCGCACCGCTTTAGGACCCCGGTTACGCGCTTTACCTTGACCGACTTGACCCCCCCAACAGACCCCATCATCCCTGGGGCGGTTTCGTGACGCTAAGTTTTTCGCTCAAAAACTGACATTTTCTGCATACGCGCACCTGTCCAACAAGTACAGTTTTAGGCCAGGCTTAAATAAAAAGCCTATGAAATCCCCACTTTTGGCCTGGAAATGCCCCGGGAGACAATGACATTGTCATCCCGGGCATTTCCAGGCCAAAAGTGGGGATTTCATAGGCGGTTCCGATCCATCTCCAACGGATATAGCGCGCAAACGCCTGTGTGGCTGGGCTTTCACACCTCTGAGATGAATAGAACTGAGTATCCCTGTTAATTACAGTAGGAAACCATTGAGAAACATTACCTGGCCTCACGCTTTCCCGTTTGACTTGCGAACCCCGGTTAAGCGCATTTCCTTGACCGATTTGACTTCACCGACCAACCCCACCCACCAACCGGAAGTTTGGCGACTCTGAATCCTCCGCACCAAAATTTGCAATTTCTTGAATTTTCTGCATACGCGGACCTGTCGCAAAGTTCAAAATTTCACGAAATTTTTTTTTCTCCAGTTTTGGCCTAAGAAGGTCCCAGCGGGTCCGAATATAAGTTTCCTCAGCGTCCTAGGTGGACCTTAGCCCCAAAAACCTGTTTTAAGGGGGTCAGACAGCTCTGAAGGCAATAGTGCAGAATTTTGATATTTGGGACCCCTGAAACGCAAAATCGAGGCCCCCGCTATCCGCACCGCTTTAGGACCCCGGTTACGCGCTTTACCTTGACCGACTTGACCCCCCGAACAGACCCCATCACCCTTGGGGCGGTTTCGTGACGCTAAGTTTTTCGCTCAAAAACTGACATTTTCTGCATACGCGGACCTGTCGCAAAGTTCAAAATTTCACGAAAATTTTTTTTCTCCAGTTTTGGCCTAAGAAGGTCCCAGCGGGTCCGAATATAAGTTTCCTCAGCGTCCTAGGTGGACCTTAGCCCCAAAAACCTGTTTTAAGGGGGTCAGACAGCTCTGAAGGCAATAGTGCAGAATTTTGATATTTGGGACCCCTGAAACGCAAAATCGAGGCCCCCGCTATCCGCACCGCTTTAGGACCCCGGTTACGCGCTTTACCTTGACCGACTTGACCCCCCGAACAGACCCCATCATCCTTGGGGCGGTTTCGTGACGCTAAGTTTTTCGCTCAAAAACTGACATTTTCTGCATACGCGGACCTGTCGCAAAGTTCAAAATTTCACGAAAAAATTTTTTCTCCAGTTTTGGCCTAAGAAGGTCCCAGCGGGTCCGAATATAAGTTTCCTCAGCGTCCTAGGTGGACCTTAGCCCCAAAAACCTGTTTTAAGGGGGTCAGACAGCTCTGAAGGCAATAGTGCAGAATTTTGATATTTGGGACCCCTGAAACGCAAAATCGAGGCCCCCGCTATCCGCACCGCTTTAGGACCCCGGTTACGCGCTTTACCTTGACCGACTTGACCCCCCCAACAGACCCCATCATCCCTGGGGCGGTTTCGTGACGCTAAGTTTTTCGCTCAAAAACTGACATTTTCTGCATACGCGCACCTGTCCAACAAGTACAGTTTTAGGCCAGGCTTAAATAAAAAGCCTATGAAATCCCCACTTTTGGCCTGGAAATGCCCCGGGAGACAATGACATTGTCATCCCGGGGCATTTCCAGGCCAAAAGTGGGGATTTCATAGGCGGTTCCGATCCATCTCCAACGGATATAGCGCGCAAACGCCTGTGTGGCTGGGCTTTCACACCTCTGAGATGAATAGAACTGAGTATCCCTGTTAATTACAGTAGGAAACCATTGAGAAACATTACCTGGCCTCACGCTTTCCCGTTTGACTTGCGAACCCCGGTTAAGCGCATTTCCTTGACCGATTTGACTTCACCTACCAACCCCACCCACCAACCGGAAGTTTGGCGACTCTGAATCCTCCGCACCAAAATTTGCAATTTCTTGAATTTTCTGCATACGCGGACCTGTCGCAAAGTTCAAAATTTCACGAAATTTTTTTTTCTCCAGTTTTGGCCTAAGAAGGTCCCAGCGGGTCCGAATATAAGTTTCCTCAGCGTCCTAGGTGGACCTTAGCCCCAAAAACCTGTTTTAAGGGGGTCAGACAGCTCTGAAGGCAATAGTGCAGAATTTTGATATTTGGGACCCCTGAAACGCAAAATCGAGGCCCCCGCTATCCGCACCGCTTTAGGACCCCGGTTACGCGCTTTACCTTGACCGACTTGACCCCCCGAACAGACCTCATCACCCTTGGGGCGGTTTCGTGACGCTAAGTTTTTCGCTCAAAAACTGACATTTTCTGCATACGCGGACCTGTCGCAAAGTTCAAAATTTCACGAAAATTTTTTTTCTCCAGTTTTGGCCTAAGAAGGTCCCAGCGGGTCCGAATATAAGTTTCCTCAGCGTCCTAGGTGGACCTTAGCCCCAAAAACCTGTTTTAAGGGGGTCAGACAGCTCTGAAGGCAATAGTGCAGAATTTTCATATTTGGGACCCCTGAAACGCAAAATCGAGGCCCCCGCTATCCGCACCGCTTTAGGACCCCGGTTACGCGCTTTACCTTGACCGACTTGACCCCCCGAACAGACCCCATCATCCTTGGGGCGGTTTCGTGACGCTAAGTTTTTCGCTCAAAAACTGACATTTTCTGCATACGCGGACCTGTCGCAAAGTTCAAAATTTCACGAAAAAATTTTTTCTCCAGTTTTGGCCTAAGAAGGTCCCAGCGGGTCCGAATATAAGTTTCCTCAGCGTCCTAGGTGGACCTTAGCCCCAAAAACCTGTTTTAAGGGGGTCAGACAGCTCTGAAGGCAATAGTGCAGAATTTTGATATTTGGGACCCCTGAAACGCAAAATCGAGGCCCCCGCTATCCGCACCGCTTTAGGACCCCGGTTACGCGCTTTACCTTGACCGACTTGACCCCCCGAACAGACCCCATTACCCTTGGGGCGGTTTCGTGACGCTAAGTTTTTCGCTCAAAAACTGACATTTTCTGCATACGCGGACCTGTCGCAAAGTTCAAAATTTCACGAAAATTTTTTTTCTCCAGTTTTGGCCTAAGAAGGTCCCAGCGGGTCCGAATATAAGTTTCCTCAGCGTCCTAGGTGGACCTTAGCCCCAAAAACCTGTTTTAAGGGGGTCAGACAGCTCTGAAGGCAATAGTGCAGAATTTTCATATTTGGGACCCCTGAAACGCAAAATCGAGGCCCCCGCTATCCGCACCGCTTTAGGACCCCGGTTACGCGCTTTACCTTGACCGACTTGACCCCCCGAACAGACCCCATCATCCTTGGGGCGGTTTCGTGACGCTAAGTTTTTCGCTCAAAAACTGACATTTTCTGCATACGCGGACCTGTCGCAAAGTTCAAAATTTCACGAAAAAATTTTTTCTCCAGTTTTGGCCTAAGAAGGTCCCAGCGGGTCCGAATATAAGTTTCCTCAGCGTCCTAGGTGGACCTTAGCCCCAAAAACCTGTTTTAAGGGGGTCAGACAGCTCTGAAGGCAATAGTGCAGAATTTTGATATTTGGGACCCCTGAAACGCAAAATCGAGGCCCCCGCTATCCGCACCGCTTTAGGACCCCGGTTACGCGCTTTACCTTGACCGACTTGACCCCCCCAACAGACCCCATCATCCCTGGGGCGGTTTCGTGACGCTAAGTTTTTCGCTCAAAAACTGACATTTTCTGCATACGCGCACCTGTCCAACAAGTACAGTTTTAGGCCAGGCTTAAATAAAAAGCCTATGAAATCCCCACTTTTGGCCTGGAAATGCCCCGGGAGACAATGACATTGTCATCCCGGGGCATTTCCAGGCCAAAAGTGGGGATTTCATAGGCGGTTCCGATCCATCTCCAACGGATATAGCGCGCAAACGCCTGTGTGGCTGGGCTTTCACACCTCTGAGATGAATAGAACTGAGTATCCCTGTTAATTACAGTAGGAAACCATTGAGAAACATTACCTGGCCTCACGCTTTCCCGTTTGACTTGCGAACCCCGGTTAAGCGCATTTCCTTGACCGATTTGACTTCACCTACCAACCCCACCCACCAACCGGAAGTTTGGCGACTCTGAATCCTCCGCACCAAAATTTGCAATTTCTTGAATTTTCTGCATACGCGGACCTGTCGCAAAGTTCAAAATTTCACGAAATTTTTTTTTCTCCAGTTTTGGCCTAAGAAGGTCCCAGCGGGTCCGAATATAAGTTTCCTCAGCGTCCTAGGTGGACCTTAGCCCCAAAAACCTGTTTTAAGGGGGTCAGACAGCTCTGAAGGCAATAGTGCAGAATTTTGATATTTGGGACCCCTGAAACGCAAAATCGAGGCCCCCGCTATCCGCACCGCTTTAGGACCCCGGTTACGCGCTTTACCTTGACCGACTTGACCCCCCCGAACAGACCTCATCACCCTTGGGGCGGTTTCGTGACGCTAAGTTTTTCGCTCAAAAACTGACATTTTCTGCATACGCGGACCTGTCGCAAAGTTCAAAATTTCACGAAAATTTTTTTTCTCCAGTTTTGGCCTAAGAAGGTCCCAGCGGGTCCGAATATAAGTTTCCTCAGCGTCCTAGGTGGACCTTAGCCCCAAAAACCTGTTTTAAGGGGGTCAGACAGCTCTGAAGGCAATAGTGCAGAATTTTCATATTTGGGACCCCTGAAACGCAAAATCGAGGCCCCCGCTATCCGCACCGCTTTAGGACCCCGGTTACGCGCTTTACCTTGACCGACTTGACCCCCCGAACAGACCCCATCATCCTTGGGGCGGTTTCGTGACGCTAAGTTTTTCGCTCAAAAACTGACATTTTCTGCATACGCGGACCTGTCGCAAAGTTCAAAATTTCACGAAAAAATTTTTTCTCCAGTTTTGGCCTAAGAAGGTCCCAGCGGGTCCGAATATAAGTTTCCTCAGCGTCCTAGGTGGACCTTAGCCCCAAAAACCTGTTTTAAGGGGGTCAGACAGCTCTGAAGGCAATAGTGCAGAATTTTGATATTTGGGACCCCTGAAACGCAAAATCGAGGCCCCCGCTATCCGCACCGCTTTAGGACCCCGGTTACGCGCTTTACCTTGACCGACTTGACCCCCCGAACAGACCCCATCACCCTTGGGGCGGTTTCGTGACGCTAAGTTTTTCGCTCAAAAACTGACATTTTCTGCATACGCGGACCTGTCGCAAAGTTCAAAATTTCACGAAAATTTTTTTTCTCCAGTTTTGGCCTAAGAAGGTCCCAGCGGGTCCGAATATAAGTTTCCTCAGCGTCCTAGGTGGACCTTAGCCCCAAAAACCTGTTTTAAGGGGGTCAGACAGCTCTGAAGGCAATAGTGCAGAATTTTCATATTTGGGACCCCTGAAACGCAAAATCGAGGCCCCCGCTATCCGCACCGCTTTAGGACCCCGGTTACGCGCTTTACCTTGACCGACTTGACCCCCCGAACAGACCCCATCATCCTTGGGGCGGTTTCGTGACGCTAAGTTTTTCGCTCAAAAACTGACATTTTCTGCATACGCGGACCTGTCGCAAAGTTCAAAATTTCACGAAAAAATTTTTTCTCCAGTTTTGGCCTAAGAAGGTCCCAGCGGGTCCGAATATAAGTTTCCTCAGCGTCCTAGGTGGACCTTAGCCCCAAAAACCTGTTTTAAGGGGGTCAGACAGCTCTGAAGGCAATAGTGCAGAATTTTGATATTTGGGACCCCTGAAACGCAAAATCGAGGCCCCCGCTATCCGCACCGCTTTAGGACCCCGGTTACGCGCTTTACCTTGACCGACTTGACCCCCCCAACAGACCCCATCATCCCTGGGGCGGTTTCGTGACGCTAAGTTTTTCGCTCAAAAACTGACATTTTCTGCATACGCGCACCTGTCCAACAAGTACAGTTTTAGGCCAGGCTTAAATAAAAAGCCTATGAAATCCCCACTTTTGGCCTGGAAATGCCCCGGGAGACAATGACATTGTCATCCCGGGGCATTTCCAGGCCAAAAGTGGGGATTTCATAGGCGGTTCCGATCCATCTCCAACGGATATAGCGCGCAAACGCCTGTGTGGCTGGGCTTTCACACCTCTGAGATGAATAGAACTGAGTATCCCTGTTAATTACAGTAGGAAACCATTGAGAAACATTACCTGGCCTCACGCTTTCCCGTTTGACTTGCGAACCCCGGTTAAGCGCATTTCCTTGACCGATTTGACTTCACCTACCAACCCCACCCACCAACCGGAAGTTTGGCGACTCTGAATCCTCCGCACCAAAATTTGCAATTTCTTGAATTTTCTGCATACGCGGACCTGTCGCAAAGTTCAAAATTTCACGAAATTTTTTTTTCTCCAGTTTTGGCCTAAGAAGGTCCCAGCGGGTCCGAATATAAGTTTCCTCAGCGTCCTAGGTGGACCTTAGCCCCAAAAACCTGTTTTAAGGGGGTCAGACAGCTCTGAAGGCAATAGTGCAGAATTTTGATATTTGGGACCCCTGAAACGCAAAATCGAGGCCCCCGCTATCCGCACCGCTTTAGGACCCCGGTTACGCGCTTTACCTTGACCGACTTGACCCCCCGAACAGACCTCATCACCCTTGGGGCGGTTTCGTGACGCTAAGTTTTTCGCTCAAAAACTGACATTTTCTGCATACGCGGACCTGTCGCAAAGTTCAAAATTTCACGAAAATTTTTTTTCTCCAGTTTTGGCCTAAGAAGGTCCCAGCGGGTCCGAATATAAGTTTCCTCAGCGTCCTAGGTGGACCTTAGCCCCAAAAACCTGTTTTAAGGGGGTCAGACAGCTCTGAAGGCAATAGTGCAGAATTTTCATATTTGGGACCCCTGAAACGCAAAATCGAGGCCCCCCGCTATCCGCACCGCTTTAGGACCCCGGTTACGCGCTTTACCTTGACCGACTTGACCCCCCGAACAGACCCCATCATCCTTGGGGCGGTTTCGTGACGCTAAGTTTTTCGCTCAAAAACTGACATTTTCTGCATACGCGGACCTGTCGCAAAGTTCAAAATTTCACGAAAAAATTTTTTCTCCAGTTTTGGCCTAAGAAGGTCCCAGCGGGTCCGAATATCAGTTTCCTCAGCGTCCTAGGTGGACCTTAGCCCCAAAAACCTGTTTTAAGGGGGTCAGACAGCTCTGAAGGCAATAGTGCAGAATTTTCATATTTGGGACCCCTGAAACGCAAAATCGAGGCCCCCGCTATCCGCACCGCTTTAGGACCCCGGTTACGCGCTTTACCTTGACCGACTTGACCCCCCGAACAGACCCCATCACCCTTGGGGCGGTTTCGTGACGCTAAGTTTTTCGCTCAAAAACTGACATTTTCTGCATACGCGGACCTGTCGCAAAGTTCAAAATTTCACGAAAATTTTTTTTCTCCAGTTTTGGCCTAAGAAGGTCCCAGCGGGTCCGAATATAAGTTTCCTCAGCGTCCTAGGTGGACCTTAGCCCCAAAAACCTGTTTTAAGGGGGTCAGACAGCTCTGAAGGCAATAGTGCAGAATTTTCATATTTGGGACCCCTGAAACGCAAAATCGAGGCCCCCGCTATCCGCACCGCTTTAGGACCCCGGTTACGCGCTTTACCTTGACCGACTTGACCCCCCGAACAGACCCCATCATCCTTGGGGCGGTTTCGTGACGCTAAGTTTTTCGCTCAAAAACTGACATTTTCTGCATACGCGGACCTGTCGCAAAGTTCAAAATTTCACGAAAAAATTTTTTCTCCAGTTTTGGCCTAAGAAGGTCCCAGCGGGTCCGAATATAAGTTTCCTCAGCGTCCTAGGTGGACCTTAGCCCCAAAAACCTGTTTTAAGGGGGTCAGACAGCTCTGAAGGCAATAGTGCAGAATTTTGATATTTGGGACCCCTGAAACGCAAAATCGAGGCCCCCGCTATCCGCACCGCTTTAGGACCCCGGTTACGCGCTTTACCTTGACCGACTTGACCCCCCCAACAGACCCCATCATCCCTGGGGCGGTTTCGTGACGCTAAGTTTTTCGCTCAAAAACTGACATTTTCTGCATACGCGCACCTGTCCAACAAGTACAGTTTTAGGCCAGGCTTAAATAAAAAGCCTATGAAATCCCCACTTTTGGCCTGGAAATGCCCCGGGAGACAATGACATTGTCATCCCGGGGCATTTCCAGGCCAAAAGTGGGGATTTCATAGGCGGTTCCGATCCATCTCCAACGGATATAGCGCGCAAACGCCTGTGTGGCTGGGCTTTCACACCTCTGAGATGAATAGAACTGAGTATCCCTGTTAATTACAGTAGGAAACCATTGAGAAACATTACCTGGCCTCACGCTTTCCCGTTTGACTTGCGAACCCCGGTTAAGCGCATTTCCTTGACCGATTTGACTTCACCTACCAACCCCACCCACCAACCGGAAGTTTGGCGACTCTGAATCCTCCGCACCAAAATTTGCAATTTCTTGAATTTTCTGCATACGCGGACCTGTCGCAAAGTTCAAAATTTCACGAAATTTTTTTTTCTCCAGTTTTGGCCTAAGAAGGTCCCAGCGGGTCCGAATATAAGTTTCCTCAGCGTCCTAGGTGGACCTTAGCCCCAAAAACCTGTTTTAAGGGGGTCAGACAGCTCTGAAGGCAATAGTGCAGAATTTTGATATTTGGGACCCCTGAAACGCAAAATCGAGGCCCCCGCTATCCGCACCGCTTTAGGACCCCGGTTACGCGCTTTACCTTGACCGACTTGACCCCCCGAACAGACCTCATCACCCTTGGGGCGGTTTCGTGACGCTAAGTTTTTCGCTCAAAAACTGACATTTTCTGCATACGCGGACCTGTCGCAAAGTTCAAAATTTCACGAAAATTTTTTTTCTCCAGTTTTGGCCTAAGAAGGTCCCAGCGGGTCCGAATATAAGTTTCCTCAGCGTCCTAGGTGGACCTTAGCCCCAAAAACCTGTTTTAAGGGGGTCAGACAGCTCTGAAGGCAATAGTGCAGAATTTTCATATTTGGGACCCCTGAAACGCAAAATCGAGGCCCCCGCTATCCGCACCGCTTTAGGACCCCGGTTACGCGCTTTACCTTGACCGACTTGACCCCCCGAACAGACCCCATCATCCTTGGGGCGGTTTCGTGACGCTAAGTTTTTCGCTCAAAAACTGACATTTTCTGCATACGCGGACCTGTCGCAAAGTTCAAAATTTCACGAAAAAATTTTTTCTCCAGTTTTGGCCTAAGAAGGTCCCAGCGGGTCCGAATATCAGTTTCCTCAGCGTCCTAGGTGGACCTTAGCCCCAAAAACCTGTTTTAAGGGGGTCAGACAGCTCTGAAGGCAATAGTGCAGAATTTTGATATTTGGGACCCCTGAAACGCAAAATCGAGGCCCCCGCTATCCGCACCGCTTTAGGACCCCGGTTACGCGCTTTACCTTGACCGACTTGACCCCCCCCAACAGACCCCATCATCCCTGGGGCGGTTTCGTGACGCTAAGTTTTTCGCTCAAAAACTGACATTTTCTGCATACGCGCACCTGTCCAACAAGTACAGTTTTAGGCCAGGCTTAAATAAAAAGCCTATGAAATCCCCACTTTTGGCCTGGAAATGCCCCGGGAGACAATGACATTGTCATCCCGGGCATTTCCAGGCCAAAAGTGGGGATTTCATAGGCGGTTCCGATCCATCTCCAACGGATATAGCGCGCAAACGCCTGTGTGGCTGGGCTTTCACACCTCTGAGATGAATAGAACTGAGTATCCCTGTTAATTACAGTAGGAAACCATTGAGAAACATTACCTGGCCTCACGCTTTCCCGTTTGACTTGCGAACCCCGGTTAAGCGCATTTCCTTGACCGATTTGACTTCACCGACCAACCCCACCCACCAACCGGAAGTTTGGCGACTCTGAATCCTCCGCACCAAAATTTGCAATTTCTTGAATTTTCTGCATACGCGGACCTGTCGCAAAGTTCAAAATTTCACGAAATTTTTTTTTCTCCAGTTTTGGCCTAAGAAGGTCCCAGCGGGTCCGAATATAAGTTTCCTCAGCGTCCTAGGTGGACCTTAGCCCCAAAAACCTGTTTTAAGGGGGTCAGACAGCTCTGAAGGCAATAGTGCAGAATTTTGATATTTGGGACCCCTGAAACGCAAAATCGAGGCCCCCGCTATCCGCACCGCTTTAGGACCCCCGGTTACGCGCTTTACCTTGACCGACTTGACCCCCCGAACAGACCCCATCACCCTTGGGGCGGTTTCGTGACGCTAAGTTTTTCGCTCAAAAACTGACATTTTCTGCATACGCGGACCTGTCGCAAAGTTCAAAATTTCACGAAAATTTTTTTTCTCCAGTTTTGGCCTAAGAAGGTCCCAGCGGGTCCGAATATAAGTTTCCTCAGCGTCCTAGGTGGACCTTAGCCCCAAAAACCTGTTTTAAGGGGGTCAGACAGCTCTGAAGGCAATAGTGCAGAATTTTGATATTTGGGACCCCTGAAACGCAAAATCGAGGCCCCCGCTATCCGCACCGCTTTAGGACCCCGGTTACGCGCTTTACCTTGACCGACTTGACCCCCCGAACAGACCCCCATCATCCTTGGGGCGGTTTCGTGACGCTAAGTTTTTCGCTCAAAAACTGACATTTTCTGCATACGCGGACCTGTCGCAAAGTTCAAAATTTCACGAAAAAATTTTTTCTCCAGTTTTGGCCTAAGAAGGTCCCAGCGGGTCCGAATATAAGTTTCCTCAGCGTCCTAGGTGGACCTTAGCCCCAAAAACCTGTTTTAAGGGGGTCAGACAGCTCTGAAGGCAATAGTGCAGAATTTTGATATTTGGGACCCCTGAAACGCAAAATCGAGGCCCCCGCTATCCGCACCGCTTTAGGACCCCGGTTACGCGCTTTACCTTGACCGACTTGACCCCCCCAACAGACCCCATCATCCCTGGGGCGGTTTCGTGACGCTAAGTTTTTCGCTCAAAAACTGACATTTTCTGCATACGCGCACCTGTCCAACAAGTACAGTTTTAGGCCAGGCTTAAATAAAAAGCCTATGAAATCCCCACTTTTGGCCTGGAAATGCCCCGGGAGACAATGACATTGTCATCCCGGGGCATTTCCAGGCCAAAAGTGGGGATTTCATAGGCGGTTCCGATCCATCTCCAACGGATATAGCGCGCAAACGCCTGTGTGGCTGGGCTTTCACACCTCTGAGATGAATAGAACTGAGTATCCCTGTTAATTACAGTAGGAAACCATTGAGAAACATTACCTGGCCTCACGCTTTCCCGTTTGACTTGCGAACCCCGGTTAAGCGCATTTCCTTGACCGATTTGACTTCACCTACCAACCCCACCCACCAACCGGAAGTTTGGCGACTCTGAATCCTCCGCACCAAAATTTGCAATTTCTTGAATTTTCTGCATACGCGGACCTGTCGCAAAGTTCAAAATTTCACGAAATTTTTTTTTCTCCAGTTTTGGCCTAAGAAGGTCCCAGCGGGTCCGAATATAAGTTTCCTCAGCGTCCTAGGTGGACCTTAGCCCCAAAAACCTGTTTTAAGGGGGTCAGACAGCTCTGAAGGCAATAGTGCAGAATTTTGATATTTGGGACCCCTGAAACGCAAAATCGAGGCCCCCGCTATCCGCACCGCTTTAGGACCCCGGTTACGCGCTTTACCTTGACCGACTTGACCCCCCCGAACAGACCTCATCACCCTTGGGGCGGTTTCGTGACGCTAAGTTTTTCGCTCAAAAACTGACATTTTCTGCATACGCGGACCTGTCGCAAAGTTCAAAATTTCACGAAAATTTTTTTTCTCCAGTTTTGGCCTAAGAAGGTCCCAGCGGGTCCGAATATAAGTTTCCTCAGCGTCCTAGGTGGACCTTAGCCCCAAAAACCTGTTTTAAGGGGGTCAGACAGCTCTGAAGGCAATAGTGCAGAATTTTCATATTTGGGACCCCTGAAACGCAAAATCGAGGCCCCCGCTATCCGCACCGCTTTAGGACCCCCGGTTACGCGCTTTACCTTGACCGACTTGACCCCCCGAACAGACCCCATCATCCTTGGGGCGGTTTCGTGACGCTAAGTTTTTCGCTCAAAAACTGACATTTTCTGCATACGCGGACCTGTCGCAAAGTTCAAAATTTCACGAAAAAATTTTTTCTCCAGTTTTGGCCTAAGAAGGTCCCAGCGGGTCCGAATATAAGTTTCCTCAGCGTCCTAGGTGGACCTTAGCCCCAAAAAACCTGTTTTAAGGGGGTCAGACAGCTCTGAAGGCAATAGTGCAGAATTTTGATATTTGGGACCCCTGAAACGCAAAATCGAGGCCCCCGCTATCCGCACCGCTTTAGGACCCCGGTTACGCGCTTTACCTTGACCGACTTGACCCCCCCGAACAGACCCCATCACCCTTGGGGGCGGTTTCGTGACGCTAAGTTTTTCGCTCAAAAACTGACATTTTCTGCATACGCGGACCTGTCGCAAAGTTCAAAATTTCACGAAAATTTTTTTTCTCCAGTTTTGGCCTAAGAAGGTCCCAGCGGGTCCGAATATAAGTTTCCTCAGCGTCCTAGGTGGACCTTAGCCCCAAAAACCTGTTTTAAGGGGGTCAGACAGCTCTGAAGGCAATAGTGCAGAATTTTGATATTTGGGACCCCTGAAACGCAAAATCGAGGCCCCCGCTATCCGCACCGCTTTAGGACCCCGGTTACGCGCTTTACCTTGACCGACTTGACCCCCCCAACAGACCCCATCATCCCTGGGGCGGTTTCGTGACGCTAAGTTTTTCGCTCAAAAACTGACATTTTCTGCATACGCGCACCTGTCCAACAAGTACAGTTTTAGGCCAGGCTTAAATAAAAAGCCTATGAAATCCCCACTTTTGGCCTGGAAATGCCCCGGGAGACAATGACATTGTCATCCCGGGGCATTTCCAGGCCAAAAGTGGGGATTTCATAGGCGGTTCCGATCCATCTCCAACGGATATAGCGCGCAAACGCCTGTGTGGCTGGGCTTTCACACCTCTGAGATGAATAGAACTGAGTATCCCTGTTAATTACAGTAGGAAAACCATTGAGAAACATTACCTGGCCTCACGCTTTCCCCGTTTGACTTGCGAACCCCGGTTAAGCGCATTTCCTTGACCGATTTGACTTCACCTACCAACCCCACCCACCAACCGGAAGTTTGGCGACTCTGAATCCTCCGCACCAAAATTTGCAATTTCTTGAATTTTCTGCATACGCGGACCTGTCGCAAAGTTCAAAATTTCACGAAATTTTTTTTTCTCCAGTTTTGGCCTAAGAAGGTCCCAGCGGGTCCGAATATAAGTTTCCTCAGCGTCCTAGGTGGACCTTAGCCCCAAAAACCTGTTTTAAGGGGGTCAGACAGCTCTGAAGGCAATAGTGCAGAATTTTGATATTTGGGACCCCTGAAACGCAAAATCGAGGCCCCCCGCTATCCGCACCGCTTTAGGACCCCGGTTACGCGCTTTACCTTGACCGACTTGACCCCCCGAACAGACCTCATCACCCTTGGGGCGGTTTCGTGACGCTAAGTTTTTCGCTCAAAAACTGACATTTTCTGCATACGCGGACCTGTCGCAAAGTTCAAAATTTCACGAAAA